>PVJX010001668.1:57609-80609 GCA_004027295.1 Dolichotis patagonum
ACAGAAAGACAGTGTCAGGGGAGAGACTGTGGAGGCAGCAGAGCCAGGCAGGGCACAGAAATTGCGCCATCTTGCTACCTGACTGGGCTGTTCGTCACATATATGGTGAAAGAAGGAAGAGGACAGGCACTTGGATCTGGAGATGGGCCTTGAGAAGGAAGGTGTGTTTTGGGTCCCACAGCCCAAAGCTCTTTCAGGGGTCATCCACACCCCTGCTGAGCCTCAGAGCCTGCCCATGATATCTGCTCCAGTGCTAGTGGCTGCCACACTCTGACACAAACCAGTACGTGCACAGCCGGGACCATGCAGAGCAGGCAAGCAAACCATGGTGATGGAAAGGAAAACAAGAGAGTGATGGACAAAGACAGTCCTGATGCTGCTGAATGTCTGCCCTCCCCCAGGACGCCCGCCTTGGCCCTTGGTCCATGGTCCATGCACACCCCCTTGCACAGTGACACGTTGGCCCAGACTGACGGCGCTGCAGTCTGGGGCCTTCTGCGAAGACGAAGACGACGACACAGAGGCAGGACCTACAGGGAGGGGCTCCTGAGGCCAGGGAAGGAGGAAACCGCAGTCCTAGAGGAAAAGGTAGGAACAGGGGGTGGGGCAGGTCTCCAGGTGGCGAGGGCGACAGGGGGCTGACACTAGGGGGTATCAAGGAGCAAGAAAATTACCCTGGCAGGATGAGGGCTGGCTGACCATCCCGGCCTCCCGCCTGGGAAAGAGGTCTGGGGAAGGGGTGGGGATGAATGGTATGACAGATGGCGACCACTGAAGATACCTGGAGCAGGGGTCCTGAGAAGATCTTCCAACCCGCTCTGCGGTGAGGTCCTCCCTACCTGTCTGGGGAGCTGCCGTTCAGGCCTAAAACATCACCCTTGGGCCGTAGCTCCCCTTTCGGACGCAGGCCAGAAGACGGATTGCTGCAGCAGCTGCGGCTACTATCACCGTCCATGCCCGTGGGCGGCGCCGCTGTCCGAGCTCTGGTGCTGAAGCAATGGCAGAGGCCGGCTTATGCGCACGCGTCACCGCCAGCGGCTTGTCGCTGGGCGGGGCCGACGGGAAGCTCAGCCAATGATCGCGAGGCTATGGTGGGCGGAGCCCGAAGCTTCCGGCGGCGCCGCCGCACTGGGTGCGGGGCTCGCAGTCAGCATGGCTGCGGGTGTGGGGCACTGAAGGGAGATGATGCTAGGGGCTCTGGCTCCCACAGTTCTCTGGGCTTCTCTTAGCCCCCTCATCTTTTCCCCGGGGTATTAGGTATCTGTTCAAGATAGGTCTTGTCTTCCTATCCGTTTGTCCTGGGTCTGCGCCCCTCCTGTGGAGCTGCCGCTCGGTTATTGAAGTGCGCAATAAGGGGAGGAGGGAAGGAGACAGGGATGCGAGGGGGGGTGGTGATGGAGGGGAAGCCCAGTCCGCGTCCCCGAGCCACCGCTCCCACCCCAGCCTGGGAGGGACCTGCGCGCTGCGCACTGCGGGACACCTGCTGGCTCTGCCTTCAGGGAACAGCTGTGAGGGTGAGACCAGCAGAGCGCTTCGGCAGGGACGGCCGCAGACCGGCCTGGCCAGAGGGCAGCAGGGAACTAGAATGAGTATCAGCCTTGTGGGAAGCCTGGGAGCTGCGAGTGGAGTGTCCCGGATGTGGGATTTGGACTGGCAGAAAGCAGGCGGTTTAGGGTGTGGTTGCGCAGGCCTGGAGGTGCCTTGGCTGAAAACAGGACTGTGGAGTCAGAACCAAGGTTTGGACTGTAGATATCCCTTCAGTGTGTGCCAGTGCCCATCTATGCAAGGCATGACTGACAGGGATGAGGTCGGGAAACCTAGTGGTGTACAAGTGTCCTGTGTAGCTTACAGTTTGGTTTGGAGAGATAAAGAGCCAGCCCATAAATTGGTGCCATCTGGGCAGGGTGAGATGAGTCTCTTGGGATCCACTGATACCATCTCTTGTGTGCAGCTTGTGGCAGAGAAAGTGCAGTGTACAGAGAGAAAGACTGCTCTTCCTAACAGGCTTCAGGGAAGGCCTAGAGATGAGGAGGCTTCAACCGTTTTGGAAGGTGGAGATAGTAGAGAGAGGGTATTCCTTGACCTGAGGCAGGAGATGAACCGCTGCAATGTAAATTAAAGAGATTGGAAACATCAGTGTATTTTCAGAGAATGGTTAAGAAATCCAGGTGTGGTAGGAAACCATTGACATCTTTGGATGTGTAGAATGAAGTTGGAACCTCAAAAGGGCCACCAGATCTGAGGGCATAGGATGGGGCAGAGGTGATTTGACTTCATTTGAGGCCTTTTGATGGGAAAGGCTGAAATGAGGGTGGCCTTACCCAGCCACATGCTTCAGGTACCACTGAGGCAGCTTCTGACAATGCCAGGTTGGATGCTTCATTTTCATGACCGAGGAACTCAGAGGTAACTGGGTCCCTGAATTGAGTGTGAAAGAAGACAGTTAGAATAGAATACACCTTTTAGGAGGCTGTTTATTAGGGAAAGAATATGTTGGCTCAAATTCCATGGCAGGTTGGCAGGGCAGCCCATTCAGGTTTTTCTTGTCTTGTGTCTTATTTTCTTCTTATTCCTCAGTGATGTGGACCATGGCCATGGCCATGACCATGGCCAGGAGGATGGCCATGTCCTGGTGGGTGGGCTCCCCCAGGACAGTGCCCTGGACCATGACCAGGGGGATGTCCACCATGTCCTGGTGGGTGGGCTCCCCCAGGGCAGTGCCCTGGACCATGACCAGGGGGATGTCCACCATGTCCTGGTGGGTGGGCTCCCCCAGGGCAGTGCCCTGGACCATGACCAGGGGGATGACCACCATGTCCTGGTGGGTGGGCTCCCCCAGGACAATGGCCAGGTGGGTGCCCATGACCAGGAGGGTGAGGTGGAGGAGGACCACCATGGCAGTGCCCCTGTGGAAAGTGAGATGAGGAATATGAGAGTCTGAAGTCAATACAAGTTTCACCTGCAATCAACTCCTCTTCACCCAACCACCCAGGGGACTTAGGAATCTTGGGTACCAGTGTGGGGGTTGTAGTGAAGGGCTTGGGGTAGCAAATGTAGTGGAAGGGGTAGCAAGTGACTACTCTTGGCCTTGGGCCTTTTGCCTTGAAGTCTCTTGAGCACTGAGCAGACAAAAGGGGAGGAATCTCGACTTATTTGTTCCAGATCCTAGAACTAAGCCATGGCTTCTAGTCTTGGACCATAGTTTATCTGTAATTAAGAAGCAGAATTACCCCATCTTCTCCCTTTTCTCACCCAGGAACTCTTGCAGAGTGACTAGAACTGCAGGCTTGAATTGAATTTAGGAAGCAGGGATGAGCTCCCTGAGGGCTAGAGGGGAGGAGCTGCCTGAAGGCTAGGGGTAGGGGAAGTGCTAGGCCAGTGTGGAGGAGACAAGGGTAGGAGGTAGAAGACAAAGAGGGCCTGTTCCCTACTGTGTAGTGGGTGCATTTATATACATATGGCTGTGTTTGAGTACCTGCACATAGGTGGATGCCTGTAAACACCTGCTGTGTACTCACATACATGCATGGTTTTGTTTATATGACGATGGATGGATTGTGAGTCCATCCCTCCCTCCAGCAGGTGTCAGACCCAAGGAATCAGGAAGAACAGAAAATAGAGTCCAAGTTTCACCCCTCAGAGGAGGTCTCGGAAATGTATGGTGTAACCTGTCTTGAATCAGTTCTGAATCCCCAAAGGCAAGGGAGTTTCTTGTCTCTTGCCACAGGCTCTGGGAGAAGGAGATACCATCCTGCCTCTGTACTGGGACTCTGGGCTCTGTGGAGCAGGGGTGCAATAGCTCACCATTCTGCTTTGTGTCCCAGGTCTCCATTAGGGATTGGTGAAGCAAAGAAGACATGGCTCCAGGTTTGGAGGTTCCTATGACCACCATAGAGCAGTCCCTGCCCCATCCAGCCATTTCCTGCCTCTCCTTCTATAGCTCTGTTTGTGGGGAAGCTCGGGAACCAGTGGGCTGTGGTAGCTGATGGGGAGGGGAGGTGCCCCTCCATGGCAGGAGTCTGTCCTAGGAGCCCAGCAGACTTGGGAGCAAGCCAACCATCCAGCAAGGCTGTGGGGGTAGCAGCCAGGAACAGAACAGGCGGGGAAGCAGCAGGAGAGAGGATGGGCTGCTGGAGCAGGAAAGTGAGGGAAGGAGAGAGACAGATGGGAAAACAGAGAGAAGCCAAGGAGCGGGCCACGGCAGGCAGGAGCTCAATGAATGCATTGATGCCCCACCTCAGGGCTGCTGCCTAATCCTGCTCTTGGCTTTTCTTTTGAGGCAACTGGGGGGTCTAGGAAGGAAGTAGGAGGTCTGGAGAACATGGCATTTGGGAAGAAGGAAGGGAGAGGGCTAGGGAAATTTTCTTACCTTATGACCTGTGAGACAGAAAGAAAGAAATAGCTTTGGTCATTTGGTCACAGTGATTCTGTGTCCACACCCCCACCTGTAATAAGGCTTTTCAGAGTCTTCCTTTGTCACCCAACAATAGATCCGTATTGAAAGTCGATAGGAAATTCAGCACTGCATCCTGTGTACCCAAGAACTGGCAGAGTACTCCAGGTGGTGTGGGGCCTGGCCTGAGGCCTGAATGGTTTTCCAGGCCCTGGTGGCTGTCTGCCACCTAACCACACTTCACTGCGACAATCCCTGATCCTTCCTCTGCCACCCAGTGTCTCCATTGATTCCCTTGCATCTCTTATATCTCAGCCCGGGCTTTCCTCAGCCCCTCAGAGAAACTTGTCGACTCCCCACTCACAACCTCCTGGTCTCATTCTTGCCTCTTGGCACTTAATGATTTCTCCAGCTGCACGCTGCCTTGCTTCCTGCCAGAAATCCCCTTGGGCTGGCCGTGCAGCGTCCCAGCTGTGGGCCCAGTAGGCTCCTTCTGCAGTAGCCACCTGAGTGGTCTGAAGTACGGCTTGTTGGTGCATTTCTTTCATGCCCTTTGAAGGTAGCCAACACCATGGCTGCCAGGGCTTCAGCCATGGCCCTACTTCCTGGCCTCACCCCGAGCATCACCCTGACTTCCCTGGGCCTTAGGTACAAGGGGAGAAGGAGCTGCTTGTTTTCTTTCTGAGGTGGAAGAGCTGGCAGATGGAGGCTATAGGAACATGTTTCTTAAGCTGTAAAGCGTTCCGTGGGATGTAAGGGCTTGTGTATATCACAGAGCCCACCTGCCACGCCCATACCCCGGACGCCTATGTCTTTGGCATGCGATGGATATGGCTGGCTGGCTGCCTGGTGCCTTCACTGCTCTGCTTCCTTCTCTCACCCAGAGCCTCCCAGCCATACTGCTTACCTGGATCCATCTTTATGGGGCAGGAGCAGGAAGTGACACAGGAACACCTGTGATTTAAAAGAGTTTTAGTTTTAGGTGATCTTATTCTGTCTCCTTCCTTGTTCCTTTCCAGGGATGCATGCACATAGCCCCCTCAAAGGGTGCATGGGCTCAGATTGTCTAGGTTGGCACCTGTTGTGGAACTGGCACTCTGGGTGCTGGCACAGGTGTTAAATGGGTACTGGGGTTTTACCCACATAGGGAGAGAACAGAGACAAGAACTGCATTGGCCTTTGGGTGTCACCCTGGACCCTGGGTCCTTCACAACTACCCCATGCCCAGATTCACTTGCAAATTTATGAATTTGTTAATTCAATTCCATGGGCATCAATTTCAATCATATTCACTATTCATATTGTGTGCCTACCATGTGCCAGGTCATGGTACCCTTTTCCCTAGAGGTCCCTATGTAAACACCTGGCGAATGAGTGAGAGAGAGAGGCTTGGAGAGATAGAGTGTTCTCAAGAGCAGGGAAGAGCAGGATGGGCTGATGGGAAGGGGCTTCTGTGGCATCCAAGAGACCCATGTCTTTGGCCCTGCAGTAGAAGTGAATAGAAAGCCTTCCAGGATCAGAGCTGCCTGTTACTGTCTCCTCCCACCAGGACCAGAAGAGGGTGGAGCCAGTGGTCTGAGTCAATTTGTCATTCACCAGCATTCTTATCAGATGCTGCTGCCGAGGCCCAGTCACTTATTGTTTGGGCTGGTACACAAGCCACAACAGACAACCCCAAAATGGTTCCAAAGCAGACAGTACACAAGGACCAAAACTCGGCAGCAGGGCTTTCTGGTACTGATGGTTTCTGAGCACCTCAGCACAAACTCCAATACGACAACAGCCCTGGCCCCTTAAAGATAGACAAGCTAGTCCCCTGCACCTCATGAGCCACTCTTTCTTCCTTTCTTTATTTCTTGGTGCTGGAGGTGGGACACAGGGCCTTGCACACACAAAGTGGGCACTACCCTGATCTTCATCTTCGCTCCACTGAGCGCTCCTTTATGAGCTCCTACTTGTGCCACAAACATTCAGTCCGAGCAAGCCTATGCTCTAGGCCCGCAGTGCTATTGCCCCTTCATCCTTCCCCTTAGTTATATGGACGAGACCATTGGGCTGGACTCGAAGGAGGGAGAGGTAAGGAAAACCTTAGGGCCGGTCAAGATACAGGTTAGAAGAAAGGCTTGGAATATGTTTTCCCAGTTCAGGCTCAGCCTTTTAGGGGACCAAAGTTGGCAACTCTGGAAGGGACAGAATGCAGTCGTACAGCCCTCATTCCACCTGGCATGGCAGAGGCTGTAAGCCTACTATAATTTAAGTAGAGAATGGAGATACAGGGTCCTAGCACAGGAGGTGGGCAGAGCAGCTGGGCAGACGTGAGCCCAGAAACACAGCCACATGGTCCTCAGACACTCACTAAGCAAAACTTGACACCCCTTCGAGACAGACCCTCATAAATACCAGTGTAATGTACATACATGCACACATTCAGAGTGACCACAGACCCCCACAACGCATTCTCGCAGAGATCCTCCTTCTCCCAAGCTAAGCCAGGGCCTTACCTGAGAGTGCAGGGCAGGAGCGGGAAGTCTGAGGCTTTGTGTGTCCTCGGTGTATTTGTATAGAATGAAGGGCAGGGGTGGGTCAGATACACTGCCAGGAGGGTAGTGGGAGCAGGGGAAAGGGGAGGGATGGGCTTATCAGTATCATCTGGGCAAAGATCACCTAGAAACAGGATGTGGTGTATCTCTATGGCAAACAGGGAGGAGCACTCCATGGCCATATTGGTCTGGTAATGAGATGGCATGGACCCAAACTGGCAGCTCCTGGCCCTGGTAAAGTGTTTAGCACCAGGGGCTGGTTTTAAACATTTATGGGGCTCCCTGAGTATCAGGGCCTACACGAATCCTTTACACACAGTAGTTAAGCCAGTGTCTCCCTCAGATAAGTCAGGATAGAGAAAATGATTCTAGAGGAAGACCTTGCCTTGATTCAGGCCAGGCCTGAGTTCGCAGAAGTGCTGCCCAGCCCAGGGAGCTACTTTGGGAATGGAAATCCCATGGCAAGAAGGCCTCAGGGTGGGACCCTGATGACAGGGAAGGAGCCCAGGATTTGGGAACCCAGCCCACTAGCTTTCTCAGCACTCTTAAGCCCCTGATCTGCTGGGCCACAGCCCTCGATCAGTGTCCTCTGGCACACAGAGCAGGGGCCCTGCGACGGGCTACCTAGCTCCCAGATCCTTTCTTCCAACGTCTCTTGCTCTCATGGCCTCTAGGCTCCTCAAATGGAGGGACCATGGTGCCTTTCTTGGGGACTGGTCTTTTGCATTCCCAGGGACTGTCCCTTTGGAATTCTTCTGAAATTAGCAGGTGCTCAAGAAATATTTGGTGACTGAATGAAGGGCTGGAATTAGTATGGTTGGGTACTAGTTGGCTTCCTTCTCTGTGATTTATATTTATGTTGATTTTTTTCTCTCTTGTTTACTTATTTAGAAGGAAGTGGCCCTCCCTGGCCCTACAATACTGTGCAAAACTGAAGAAGTCAAAGACTTCATCCTCAGTGAAGCAAAAGGCTTGGGTGGCCCCCTTTCAATCAAAGAGGATGGGAACCACATGAAATCAGAAGCTGGAAAGTTAAGGCTGCTCTTCTTTCCAGGTCTGCCTGTTAAGAGCATCGCAAAGTGACTGTACTTGAACTGTGGTCAATCCATTTCTTTTTTTTTTTTTTTTGGTCAATCTTAAAAAGTAACGGAGTTGGGGATGTAGCTCAGTGGTAGAGTGCTTGCCTAGCATGTGCAAGCATTGGGTTCAAACCCCCCAGGGCTTCAAAAAAGAAAAAGTAATACGTGCTACATACTCAAGAGAAATGAAAACATAGGTCCTCATAAAGCAGAGAATGCTATAGTGCTTTAGTAGCTTTTGGAATAGCTAATGGCAGAGTTTCTCAAATGTTCACCGCTGAGTGAATGAATAAGCACCACATACGTGTGATCTATGTATTCAGTGGGATGTTATCCAGTAATAGGAAGGAACAAAATGTGACAGAATTGCAGAATAACTATACTCCATGGAATAAGCCAAATACGAAGACTACATACTGTATATTCTCTAAAATTCTAGAAAATGTAAACTCATTAATAATGACCTCAGATCGGTATTTACCTGGGAAGAGGGTGGAAAGTGAGGGAATGGGAGGAGATACTGGGAAGGGACATGGAGACATTTCGGGACTGATGGTTGTATCTGTGATCTCAATAATGTTGAGGGTTTTATGGAGCATACATATGGCAAAACATCAAGCTGCACATTTTGTTCGTTTGTTTATTTTTGTGGTTCCAGGACTGAGCCTAAGGTTTTGTGATTGAGCTATTTCCTCAGACTTTTTTATATTTTTTATTCAGAGACAGAGTTTCACTAAGTTGCTAAATTGCCCAGATTGGGTTCAAATTTGTGATCTTCCAGATTGTGCCTCCCAGAGTTCTGGGATTACAGCTGCACAATTTAAATCTGCACAGTTTATAGCACACCCATTTGACCCCAATTAGAACTGTAAAATCAAAAGCACCATAACTGCAGTTAGAAAACAGCTTGAAAAGTGGAGAGGAGCAGAGTGGTTCTTCTTTATCTTATCAGGTGGGAGGAAAGCCTGCCTGTGTTCTTCTATACCGTGGTTTGGCTCTTGGAGGTGCTATAATCTTTCCCTCTTTGGCAGATAAAACAAAACAAAACAAAACAAAACAAAACAAAACAAAACAAAACAAAACACATTAGAAACTTCCCTGAGGCCTCCCAGCCAAATGCAGTCGGTTCTGTGCAGGGACTCTGAGTGCAGAGGGGTTGGGCTCTCTTTCCTTCATGCTAGGTCGCTCCCCTTTTAGGAATGTTGTTCTGAAAAACACCAGCCTGCCGAGGTAACGTCCTGGGTGGACAGAGGACTTTGGTTTATGACTAGATGGGGGAGCTATTGCTCTGTTCTGCACACAGCAGTTGCCATGCTGGTGGGAGTCCGGGGACTCGGGAGGCAGGCAGCCGCTGGGAGGGGCAGGTTGACAAGGGTGTGGTGCTCCTAGAATCCAGTCCACACAGGGTGGATGGCAATTCCCGTGTCCATCCATACCCTCTCTTCTCACCAGAATCCTTTCCCCCAATGCCTTCCCACCCCTAGCCCCAGGCTGGGCAGGAAACTGAAAAGAGAGGCCTGTGTCCTATGGATGCCCAAGTGGATGGGGGCAATGCTCTTGGGTTCTAGTTTCACAACTCAGTTCTTGTCTTTGGAGTCAGGGTCTGAGCTGCTGGTCTGGGTCACTGCACAGAGGCACTAAGGTCTTCGGTAGAAGAGGCAGGTCCTGCCCTGACTGGGTGGACAGAGAAGGCAGGGCAGTGTGAGAGGCATAAGGAAGCAGGAAGCCTGCAGGGGCAAGGAGGGTAGCAGCAGTGGGCACAGTGGACTAAACCTATGACAGGGTCCTTGCGGTAAATTCAGGGCCTCGTTCTCCTCCCCATCCCTAAGGTTTTCACGACAGCAGGGCCTCAGCCCTGTGTGTGTCCTCTGCCTTCCAGCCCTGGGCCTTACAAAGCGTAAGCACTCACCAAGTGTTTGGTCTTAGTGCCTGGCTGAGAGGTGGCACCTGCCTGCCTGAAAGCCACAAAGTAGACAAAAAAGGGACTCGGGAACCAGAGGAGACATTTCTAGGGTGAGGAGCCCGGATGGGAATGTGGACAGGAAGAGGCTGAAGGGAGGGTCCTGGGGCAGGGGAGGTCATAGGTGGGGATCTTTGGGAGTGAAGGCCCGAAGGCAGGACATTGACCCTCGCTGTGACTCCCAGTGCTTTTCCGCAGGACCAGCAAGGCTGCCTATGTCTCTGCTTCCCTGCAGGCTGAGCAGGAGGCCAGCATCTAGGAGGCTTGGCCTGGTTTGCTGGGCAGGTTTCTCACTGCATGAGGGCAAAGGTGCATACCCTGGGTGTGGCAGAAGACTGCTGCGGGCCGGGCACTTGGCTCCCGTGACTTGGGTGTGGTGGGCAGGGCCACACCCCCAGGATCCCAACCCTAATCTCCACCAAGGAGCCAACAACACCTACTCTGGCTAAGTCACAGATTCAGGAGCCTCAAGTGGTCAAAGGACATCATGGGAATTAGGACCTTGTGGGGGTGGCTGTAACTGCAAGCATCCTGCTATCATGTAAGCATCAATGGCCTATGTGACTTTCCGCCCCATTCTTCCTTCCTGTGCACCTGCCTCCTAGAAACATCACCAGCTTTGGCTTCTGCCGTCCCTCACAGCATTCATGGCAGCACCTGAGAGGTGTTCTCCAGAACACCGTCTCCCCATAGCTTCCAGCTGTCCCCAGGACCGAGATATACTCCCAGTGCAGGCCTTCCAGTGCCAAAAGGGAAACAGCTCCATGCCGACTAAGATAACTGGTTATTCCACTCCCCTCTCTACCCTCAGCCTGCCTCCTGTCTCCCGTGGCTACCACAGTGACCACACCATCACAGGCCTGGTGTTCTGGCATGTTCTTTCTCTTGCCTGGAGTCTCCAGGCCAGGGGAAAGCCCCCAACTGTAGCCAGCTGACTGCACTCCCCTCCAGCCTCTCACGCAGGCCTCAGGCTTGCGGTGGGCTTCCTGCCTTTTCCCACCCCTCCAAACTGTACAGACCACCCTTAGTGAGGAGCAAGAGTCTGTCCATCCCTAGCTGGCCTTCTAGCCTCGGCCATCCCTGATGTCTCCCTTCCTCTGGAGGCAGGAGAGCCCTGGGAACATGCAGGCCGGGGCTACTGCCCCCTGCTTCCATGAGGGCTCCCAGCCAGGGCTTGGCCCCTATCCTGGCTCTGTGCCCAAGTGCAGCTGTGCTGAGGTTCTGAGGGCCCCTGCTCACTCCTCCCCTGGCCCCCACTGCCTGGCCAGGAGACCCCTCCAGCATCTGTATACAGGTTCCTAAGTGCCTCCAGCTGGTCTTCCAACCAATCCAGTGTAACCTTTCTGGCCTCAGCTTCGGAAACTGCCTTGTGGCCTCATCACCCCTCCCCCTCCCACCACCACCACTTCACCCCTCAGTCTGTCTTCAGTGACTCCCCAGTCAGGTCTGTACCTCCTGGACCTGATGACCCTTGCAGGTCAAGCCATCATCACTTCCCTGCCTCTGCTGGCTCAGCTCTCTCTCATGTGGCCACAGGAAGCAAGCACTAGGCCCTCTGCTCCTGGCACTCGAGGGTAAGTCCTGATGGGACAGCATTCAGCCTCTGCCTGGGGCGGCTCTGGGCTGGAGTTGAGGTCAAAGTTCTGGAAAGCACTGTGAGCCCCTTTGCACCCACTATAAAGAGTAGAGGCCTAAGCAGTGAGACCCCAGGGGTTCGGTTGTCCTCCCCGTGCTGTGCCAGGCTGGGGAGCACATGGTGCCATGGCTTGGGTGTGTCCTGTCTGCTGCCTGGCCACAGATGTCACCCTGCTCTGATAGGTGTGTTCTTGGAAGGTGAGGCCCAGACTTAGTGCTGGCAGCCTGACCAACCCCATTTTATGCACACAAATCTCCGTATCTAGCGCCAGGCCTGGTCTGACAGACTTTTGGTCATAAAGATAAGAAAGTCGCTGGGTGTGGTGGTAACAGCCCTCTAATCCCAGCACTCAGGAGGCTGAGGCAGGAGGATCGTTGTGAGTTCGAGGCCAGCCTGGGCTACAAAGTGAGCCCAAGGACAGCCTGAAATGTAAAGGGAGACCCTGTCTCAAAAAGACAAAAGAAAGACCAAAAAAAAAAAAAAAAAAAGAATGCCCATGGTGGGGTACAGGGCATGAGAGGGTGTGTAGGAAGGAACGCTGTGCATAAGCCACTCTGTTGCTTCTCCCATCTGAAGGTGGCCTGGCCAGCTGTGGGTGGTAACACAGCAGCCTTGCCCATCTTCTTCCTCAGTACTCATCTACATAGATCTGGCAAGTGACACATGTGACCTCTAAGATTTGACCACTGGGACGTGGGCCTGGGACAGCCTGGCGAAGCCAAAGGTAGGCGATGCACAGGACTACTTTCAGGAGAGCCAGTGCTGCCTGGGAGCTGAGTGAGGACAGGGCATGGGGAAGGGAGCAAGCAGGGAGGTCTTCTTGGAGGGGGTGGTGCAGGCTCTGGCCTTGTAGAATCTGCCAGGCGGGATACTGAAGGAAGTCACAGAGAGGATGATGGTGCCTCGGGACCTCCCCCACCAGGGTACAGTGGTCCCTGTAACCCAGGAGTCTTCGATGTGCTCTGTGCTCGTGCCACCCCCAGCCTTCAAAGGGCCCCTCAGAGGATGCTCAGGAGGTGACTACCATGAAGTTGCCTGAGGGAGAAAAAATAAACAGAAAAACCTCTTGAAAGCCTTAATCTGAGCCACACTTTGTTTTGGAGCCAGGGCCTTGCTGTGTAGTCCAGGCTGGCCCCAAACTCATGATCATCCTGCCTCAGCCTCCTGAGTGCTGGGATTATAGGCGTGCACCACCATCGGGCACCCTCTGTTCCAGATATGATTGTTACTCATGTTATCTCCAAATGACTCAGTGGGATGTGCACCTCTTTTACAGAGAAGGATCAAGAGTTGAAGATCATGACCAGCAAGGAAGCAAGGGTTTAGAGCCCACTACCCTACCCTGCCTCATCGTGGGACAAGGCTGAGGAGCAGGGAGGGCTCAGCCACGCTGCACAAGGTGACTGAGTGGCACTGGCCTGGGCGAAGCCTCTGCCAGGCCTGGCCACCTGTACCCCTTCACTCCTCCTCCCTCCGCTCTGCTGCTCAGAGAAGCCTGTCTGAAGCCACACTGTCCTCAAGATTAGCTCCAGCTCTCTTTGAAACACCACTAATGAGGTCCAGATGCCTTCCACCCCAGGGTGGGGCTGCTGCCTGAGCTGGCAGGTGGCCTGGGAAGGAAGAACCTAACCGGTCCCCTGCCTTGAGATGCTAGGACAAGCGGCCCAACCCAGGCCCGGAGGTGGGGTGCGCAGTGAAGTCTGCGCGGAGGTGGCAGGGAGAAGGATGGCCTGACTTTCGGTCTCATTTGCAACACCCAGTGCTGTGCCTCCCAGAAAGAAGGTGCCACCCCTCTGGGCCTGTTTCCTCGCCACACTAAAGAAGTCTTCTCTAGTCTGATGGAGTTTGAAGATGAGGGTGACCTAGACTTGGGAGGTGCAAAAAGGGGAGCAACGTGTGCCGGACTCAAGCCAAGCTCTGTAACACTGCTTCCCTCTGGTGGTCATATTCTGTAACAGCACTGCGGTCCCGGGACTATCACCCTTGTCGTCCTTCTGTCCCCCACCCTCCTTCCTCTGCTTCCTGCGTATTTCTCCCCAGAGTAGGGGGAGAACACTCTTAGAGGCTTTTGCCACGCACCAGGTCTCCCAGGCCTGAGTGCACTCTGGCATAAAGACAGGCACAGGGCGTGCACAGGATTCCCACAGCAACGCTCAGGATAGCGTGGGTTCCAGATTCCTTTTGCAAGCACTGATGTAGCCTCCCCCACCTACAAGGGTCACTGTGCAAGGCCCTGGGGACCCTGAGGCATTTGATCCTGAGGCACTCGATTCCTGTCCAACTGTAGGGCAGACAGGCAAACTGCAGGTTCTGCAGAAGGTGGTAGATGTGGGGGCTGCCCAGAGACACAACATATTGTGTGAGTAACACTTGCAGGCGTGTGGCCAGCCACTGCAGGTCCCTGTCTGACTGTGGATTTGTCCTGGGCATGTGAGCCTCCAGCCTGAGGGTCCAGGAAACCTTTGCCTCTAGGTCAGGGGCATTTCTCCCTGCAGATGCTTCTAGAAGAGCTGGGTCTCTTCCCTGCAGGATGGCTGGATTTCTGCAGGTACTTGCTGCTCCCCTGTCCCCACCTTGGCTAGGAAAGGGGGGCAGGGGTTAAAAATGTCTTCCCTGCAGTCTCCTCTGTCTACATCTCTCTTCCCCAGGCCTGAGGTTCAAGGTGAGCAGTGTTAGTCTCCCTCCCGAGCCAGGGCTCAGGGGCCTCCCTGCTCCAGCTGCAGTGGGGGACAGGTGGTGGGGAATTTGAGGCTCCTGGAGATTCTGAGGCTTCTGAGGCTGGAAGTTAGCAGCCTGTGTGGGTCAGGATGCTGAGAGAGTGGGAGAAGTGTGTGTGCACATGCACGTGTGTGTATAAGAGAGAATGTGTGTGTGTAAGGAACAATGTGTGTGTGTAAGAAAGAGAGAATTGTGTGTGTGTGTGTGTGTGTGTGTGTGTGGCCCAGGATGAGGAGCCTGGGTGCGTCATTGTTGCTGTGAAAGGAGATGAGTGTGACTCAGTGGGAACATCCGGCAGGAAAGGAGGAGAGAGAATGGTGGCATTTCCAGCAGGATGGGAACTCTGGCACTGCAGGGATGGGGTGTGGGGCCGGGTGAAGGCCTGGAGAGAAGAAAGGACCAAACTCGGTGCAGTGGAGTGGGGAGCAGGGGAGCAGGGGAGAATGGGGAGGAAGAAGAGGAACACAGATTGGGCCTCTGGCTGTCTGGGCTGGTTTGGAAAGACAGTGACAGAGGGCCTTTCTGCTCCAGACAGAGGGGACGTGGAAACTGAGGCCTGGTCAGGCAGGGATGTGGGGAATGCCAGGCTCCTGACACTTCAGGGCCCGGAGGTTCAGGTCTTGTAACTACCAAAGCAGACCCCAGGTTCCCCAGTGGAGAACACACTGTGCTCTTCGGTACCCCAAGCATTGGGCCTGAGAGGCCCCAGCATGGGCCTGGCTGGGCAGGGCAGGGGCACCAGCCTCAGCTGTGCCAGGATGATTTGGGAGAGGCTTTCCTGAAAAGGACTGCATCTTTCCTCTGGGTCAGAGGCCAGAAGGGAAGAGCCTGGCATGAGGAGCCCATGGGAGAAGGTTATCGGTAGCTCTAGCTGATGCTAAGGAACCTGGAGGGAGGCCTCATACGCAGGGCCAGAAACCAGACTAAGAGTGGCTGTGCTGAGAGGGGCAAACAGCGCTCCGGACTAACACGGTATTTTAGGTATGAGGAAGTGTATGGTGGCTGGAGGTGAGCTTTTTGAACCCGATTGCCTTAAACCAATGCTGGCGGAGTCAGGTAGACAGGGAGGCCGCCTGAAGTGGGGCCTCAGACCACCAGGCCTGATGAGAGGGCCAGAGACAATGGGCAGGCAGCCCCGGGCAGAGGGCCTGGGCAGCCAGGCCTCCTGTGTGGGCTTGACCCAACCAGGGAGAAGTCCTTGGGGACGCTGGGCAGGGCAGGGAGAGGTGCTGGGCAGGACCAGCTGGCTGCCGGTGTCCTGGTCCTCGCCCTCTGTGAGTGGAAGGGTGGGGGTGGCGGCACAGCGTTCCTGGCTGGGAGCCCAGAGGAGTCTTTTGTAATCACAACATGATCTCGTGTGCTGAGCAGCGAAGCCGGCAGGGAGAGGCCAGCAGAGGCCCTGCTCAGCGGCTCCGGCTTCCCTCCTGCCGTGGCTCCCCCAGGGCTGCTCTGGAATTCTCTCTCTCGGTGCCTGCCGTTGCCATGTACCCAGCTGTGAGTGGCACCTCGCCTTTGTCGGGGGGCTTCTTGGGGCAGGGAGAGGGCTGAGGTACTGGGCAGTCACAGTCTGGGGGCAGCTGGGGACAGTTGGGCTGGGAAGAAGAGGTTTGTGATGAGGCAAGTGGAAGGCTGGACCGACACTGGCACCATGGAGACCCCACAGCCAGATGGGGAAACACTGGGAACTTGACGCCGACACCCGTCTTGCCCAGGGTGGCTCCCCGTGTGACAGAGCTGCCTTTCGTGCCTTCTGCCAGCTGGGAGGGCTGGGCCCATGGGAGTGGCTCTTTCCTGCAGGCCGGACACAGGCCAGGGAGTGGGGTCCAGGCTTGAGAGCCCAAGACCCAGTTGAAGCCTCTTTTCTTTCCCTGAGGTTCTGGGTTTGGGAGCCAAACAGCTTCCCCTCGACCTCCCGAATCGCTGGCAGTTTCCCAGTCACGGCAGGTTCTGCTGCCAGAGCCATTTATAACTCCCATTCCAGGCTCCGCTCGCAGTCGGGCTCCCTGGAGAGCTGGGGGAGGGGCAGCTGGCAGCTGGAAGCAGTGCCCTGGGTAGGAGGCCCTGACCCGAAGCCCTGGGAGGCAGAGACCTGCAGATCGGTCTGTTAGGGGTAGGGGCTTGGAGACTTCTGTGAGCCATCTCCCGAGCAGTTTGCTTCTGTCCTGTGTGACCTTCCTGTGGGTCTGGGGCCAGTCCCTTGGATGCTAAGAATTAGCCTGGGTGGGAAAGTTGGGGGACTGGGAAGCCGGTGGCAGTCAGGAGCCTGGGGTCCCTGCCCTCCGTAGAGCCCTCATAGAGCTGAGTCCCTGATGAGCAGGCAGAAGGAGAAGGATGCAGAGCTGGATCGTAGGATAATTGCTCTACGCAAGAAGAACCAGGCCCTGCTGCGCAGGTACCAGGTGAGTGGCTGGGCGCCGTGGGGTGCAGGCTGACTGGGTGACCCCCTGCCTGACCCAGATGCTTGCCCGCTTGGGATGCATCTCGGACAGGGGCCAGGTTGGGGCGGCATGGCCCCTTCTTAGAGGCTTGCTAGGAGTCTCAGGCACTTGCCCGGGGCCCCTACTGCTGTCTCTGTGTAGGCTGTCAGCATCTGTGTCTGTGTGTCTGGCCAGCTGTGGCCTGTGCTGACCCCAGGCCCTCCCACAGGAGATCCAAGAAGACCGTCGGCAGGCAGAGCAGGGCGGCATGGCTGTGACCTCACCGGGGCCCCTCCTGCCAGACAGCCTCACTGTCACTATCAGCCAGGTTCCCGGTGTAAGTCTCACCTTGGAGAGAAGGCAGGGTGGCAGGATGGGGGCCCAGCCCATACCAGGGAGGACACCTGCTCCTGCCCCCTTCTCTTACTCCCTGCACCTATGCCCTAAAGTGCAGACTGCTCCTAACTCCAGACCCCAGGGACTAAAAACTCCTCAGAAAGTGGTGGACAGAGAAGTCAGGGCTGAAGGCCAGGAGCAGAATCTGAGTGGCAAAGCTCCACTGTCTGGGAACCCTGAAGCTCTTAACCCAAGATGAATGACCACTGTGGCATTTTGGGCCCTGAGTGGCCCTGGGCTCTGGATTACCTAATGCCATTGGCATGTTAACTACTAGTTTCTCTGAGGGTATCCCAGGGAGTGTCTAGGCTGGAACCTAGGTCTGGGGACCTGTCCAGTTGACCCTATGCCAGGTCTGTCCCGCATGGCCATGTGAGTATGGGCATCTCACATGGTAGGAGAAGCGGGTCGTCAGCAGGAACTGGATAAGGGGCCCTCTGGGACCTGGAGTGGCTAATGAGGTGCCCGAAGATGAGGATGGAGAGGACCACAGGGGTACTTTCTACTTGGGGAAGCGAGTGGAACTGGCCGTGACCATGGAAAACAAAGCCAAGGTGAGCAGGGTTGGGGGTATCCAAGTCCTGCTGGGCAGCCCCTTTTCCCTGGGCTCCGTCACACTGCCCATATTCACTTTCCCCAGGCGAAACGGATCGTGAGTGAGAAGCCCACTAGACCAAGGAGCCAGGGTGCAGATGGGTCACCTGGAGGAGGCTGGGGCCAGAGCCCCCCCACGCAGAAGGCCGTCAGCTCAGATTCTGGTTGGAAGGTACATCTTCCTGAAGGGATGGGGACATGAATGTGGCAGTCCCCATTTCAGGCAGCAGAGAAGCCAGCCGAGCTGTGATGCTCATGTACAGGGGCAGGACAGAGGCAGCCTTTGTGAGAAATCCCACCCTTCTTCTATTCTTTGCACGCTCCACTTTGGGTGGGCCTTGTAGGGAGAGACAGTTTGAGCCAGAGAAGTGACCTAGCTCCCTACTCTCTCAACCCACCTGATGGCGTCGGGGTGTAGGGGTGGTGTAGGAGACTGGCCTTGTGCCAGCTGTGACCTCTAGGTGGCAGCAGGCCCCTAGTCCTTGCTTCACCCTCAGCCTGGGTGGCCCTCCCACTTTAGGTTGGCCTAAACACCTGCAGCGACTCTGTGTGGGCTGTGGTACCAGTCTCGATTTGTAGATGAGGAAATGATACACAGAGCGGTTAAGTTACTGGCCCCAAACTCATAGGTAGCAAGTGGGGGGAAACTGCCTGTGGCAATCAGAAAGACCCTTAGAGATGAAACAGACCTCCTTTTTAGATGGGGCCATGGAACCTGTGAGAGAGGAAGGGTCAGGAAGGAGAATCTCTGGGTCCCCAGTCCTCTTCCTGCCTTTGTCTCCATGGCATTGAGTGTCTTCTTCTTGCAGGGTGTTCGGGAACCCCGGAGCCCAGGTGTGGTCTCAGGCCCAGAGCCCCGGTGGCCAGTGGGAGAGGCCCCGGAGACAATGGGCTGGGACTATGCCCAGTGGAAACAGGAGCGGGAGCAGATTGACCTGGCCCGCCTCGCCCGGCACAGAGATGCACAGGGTGACTGGCGCCGCCCGTGGGACCTGGACAAGGCCAAGCCCACGTGGGTGGCAGGGCTGGGCAGGTTGCTTGTGGAACTGGGTGGGGCTCAGCGCTGGCATTGTTTCAGGCATGAGGTTAGGTCTGGGCTCGGGGCTCTGTGTGAGCGCCGGGTCCCCTCTTTCTTGGGCCCACTGTGTCCCTGCTGTCCTTAGCTCTGGGGCTGAGGGGGAGGGAGTGTCAGTGTGGGGCCTGCTGTCACCAGCACCTGACTCTCTCCTCTGTCTACACAGGCTACAGGACTGCAGCAAGCCCTGGGACGAGGGTCCAGCTAGGGTGGGCAGCCGAAAGGGTGAGCCCACGCCCACTTCATCCTCGTACCTTGGCTTCTTTCACCTCCACCCTTTCTCTGTCTTTTGATTTCCCGCTTCCTTTCAGAGCTGAAAGGAAGCCTGGGAAAACATCTGCCTTCCCTTCCTTCTCCTGCACTCTCAGCTCTCCCCTCCTGGTCTCTGAGTCTACAGCTCTTGCCAGGTTCTGGCCCCAGCAGACCCTAGGAAGCTGGCTCTGGGTCTTTCCAGGAGCTGCTTCCCGTCAGGTTAAAGGCCTTGTGGCCCTGGCCTGCTACAGGAGCAGCCCTGTGGATTTTTGGCCCTCTCATTCTACATACAAGAAATCTGAGGGGGTGGTACTGGGGATTTAGCTCAGCGGCATAAGCGTCTGCCTTGCAAGTGCATGGTTGTGAGATCTTGGTTGAGAGTTCGATCCCCGGTACTGATTAAAAAAAAAGAAAGAAAGAAAGAAAGAAATCTGGGGCCTGCCCAGCTGGCTGGTCAAGTCACCCAGTCAGGTACTGGCAGACTACACACAGGTCTCCAGGCCGCCAGGGCTCTTTTGAGGAGGCAGAGAACCCACAAACTGATCAGGCCTGATAACTTCCTGGTGCCAGAATGGGTGTTTCTGTTCTGGATACACTGTTGCCAAACCTTTCCCCCATTTCCTTTGCCCCCTGTTAGGTTTTAGAGGCCAACGAAAGCTACAGACCCCACTGCTGTCTGCTGATGGAAAAGGTGAGTTGGAGGGCAGGGCGCCATTGGCTGGTGAAAGTTTGGCCGCTACGCCCTCTTCTCCTTGCTTTGTGGACTGTGTCTTACAGGTCGAGGTGGACAGCCTGGCAGACCTTCAGTGGTACCGGCCACAGGCAGCAAACCCCAGGGGAAGGAGAGGCTGACTGGCAGAGCCCGAAGGTAACAAGTAGCAGAGGACAAAATGAAAGCAGGCATCTAGGCATCCTGATTTCCTGGATGGCCCGGGTACAGGTGCCTGCTCCATCCCCAGGCCCCCGCTCCTGGCTGGCTGCTGCCTGGTGCAGGTTAATGAGATGCCAGGAGAGGCCAGCAGAGGCAGCAGCCAGGAGCCTGGTGCCCAGGGAGGCCACATAATTACAGCAGCTCCCTTCCCCTGGGCAGTGAGGTGCTCCTTTCCCAGGCAGCGCAGGCAGGGACATGCCCAGAATCCCCACTGAGCCCAAGGAGCAGCAGGCTTGGCCATAAACAGCAGCTGGGGACCCAGGGTGGGGCCAAGGTGGGTGGCATTCAGAGGAAATGGCTGGATTTGGGGGATAAGGTCAGGCTGGTGTCCTGGAACCCCATTTGTTCTGGCTCTGACGCTGCTCTGAGACCCTTAGGGCTTAGCTTCTCCCTGGGACACATGGCTTATCAGCTATGGGGGAGGGGGGGTGATGTAAAGTGGGGTGAGGATAGGTACAGGCCTTCCTGTTCTGTATTCTGCAGGTGGGAAACAAAGGAAGATGAGGAGGAGCTACAGAGTCATGAGGTGGGTTTCGGGCAGAGGCTGGGGCAGGCTGAGAACATGAGGCCTGAAGTCCTCAGCCCGCTGGCCTCTTCTCTCATTTCAGGGAAGCCAGAGCACCAGAAAGCCTTTCGGGGCAAAGGAGGAGCATGCACAGAAGCAGAGTGACACAGAGTTGGGTGGACTGGAGGGGAACCAGGCGACCAGCCCAGCCCTGGCCTCACCAGAGGGGCCAAAGCGGGAGTCAGGAGACTTGACAGTCAGCCCGGCCCCTGGCTCTCCACAAAACACGGACCTGGCTCCTCTTGACCTCTCTCTAGGGGGAGCCAGAAGCCCCCAGCCTGGAGAGAGTACCTGTATGCTCAGTCCGGGGCCTGGGGCCCTGGAGAGCCCAGTATCCCTGCCGGATGGCTCCCCGCAGCAGCCTCTGGAGGGTAATGACCGCCAGTCTGGGCCAGAAGTCCAGATTTTCTCTGGGCCAGAGAAAGGAGCAGGGGCCTCAAATTCCAGAGGGGACAGGGCTGGCAAAGCTGGGACCCAGCAGAGCCTGGCTCCAAGAAGCAAACCCCCCAGAGGAGCCAGCCAAAGAGTGAGAGGCACAGGTGGGAGGAGCAGGACAGGGGGCCTGGCCCGTAGGGAGGATGCTGAACATGGCTCACGGGAGCTGGGAGCTGTGGTGGGGAGGAGGGAGAAACTCGGTCAGGGGTCTTCTGTATGATGGGTGTGTGGCTGCTGGTGGCTTGTGCCAGCCTGGCTGAGCAAGGTGGCAAACCCCTCGACAGGGCTGCCTCCTTCCCTGCATCTCACCTGTGCGTCTCTATGCACATGCAGGCTCGAGGGCTGGCCTGTCCTATGCTGAGACCAGGTATCCAAGGCTGGCTCCCTGACCTGCGCCCACTGCTGCCCAGGGTCATGAGCCTTTTCCACCATGGTGACAGAGCAGGGCTCAGCAGCCCCAGCACCTGGTTTTCCTGGCTACCCATCAACCCTAGGGCCTGGCTTCCCTCTCCAGCTGCAGGTTTCTGCCTCCTCAAGTCCAGGCAGGCTCACGGCAGGCATGGTCAGCCCATGCCCCTGCCTCTCATGAAGTGACTCAGTCTCAGACTCCCAGGATGGCCAAGCCCAGAGGACTGCAGCAGTCACCTACCAGCCTCTTAATACTCCTAGAGAGGACTCCGAGGTCCAGTTGGCAGAGACTGGGCTGGGAGCAGCATAGAAGAGTAGTCTGTGTGAAAAGGAAGGTGTTTGGAGAGGCCTCCTCTCTGAAATAGGGCAGGCGAGGGAGGGGACACCTCCTGAACCCACAGCTAGTGGCAGAGCTCATCAGCAGACACTCCCCTCCCCCATGCCAGGTCAGAGATCATGTGCACCCAGAAGGGAGATGAGGGTCTGGCTCTGCTGCCCAGGGTAATTTCCTTCCCTCTCCTCCTCCTTCTTCCCCTACCTCCTGCACCAAGGCTGTGCCAAACCAAGGAATCAGACAGAGACAGAGACTCAAGAGACAGATGACACGGACTCCAGCTAAGCAGGAGATCAGGTCTTATCTTTTCTACTTAGTCTCCACCCCCACCCCTTCCCCCGGCCCATGTCTGGTGAATTATCCAGACTTGGCACAAGCTGTGGCTTCCTTTCAATTCAACAAACATTTCCTGAGCACCCTCTACCAGTAATCAAGCCAGTGGGTGATGGTGGCTGTGCCAACAAGAGGGAGGGAAGAAATCCAGTCATAGGCAGCTCCAGGCTGAACAGCAGGAGCTCCTCTTGGCTGCAGCCGCCTGACAGTGCTGAGAGCAGGACAGTGACAGGAGCCAGAGGGGAGACAGCCATGTCCCTCGCTTGGTGGAGGCAGCGGCTCCTCTTTTATGTGACTTGTGTCCTCTGTACCCAAACCCTTGCCTCGACCTCAGCACATGGCCCTCTCTGCTCCCCTCTTCTCTGGCCCTGTGTGGGTCTTCCTGGGAGGCTGGTGGACCTCTCAGGCCCTCTGAGACTCTAAGGAGAATCCAGATCGTCCCCAGGATGTCACTACGGTTACTCATGAGGTCAGAGCTGTGGGGTGGCAGCTCAGTCTCTTCCCTGGCTGTTGGTTCGTCCCCCATCTACTAGTCAGGGAAGGGGTCACTTCAGCATACCAGGCTGGAGAACGCTTCTCACGCTGTCCTGTCAAGAGTCAGGCAGGTTCTGGAGAAGACCTGAAAGTGAGGCCTGCTGCTCCTGCTGGTTCCTGGACGCCATCATCCAAGCAGTAAGGGTCTGGATAAGAATGCAGTGGGGGTGGTGCCAACTCTGTGTAGTGCACCAGGAAGCTGGTCAGGGACATCAGGAGATGAATGGGTAAAAGCGGTGGGCACGCGGTTGGGCAGAAGTTTGGGAAAGCTTGGAAACATCTTGGATGCACCTGGGACACATTCTGGGCCAGGGCGGAGACTCCTAGCTCAAGCTTTTCTCTTGTCACTTAGTGACAAGTTTATAGCCTTGGAGTGTGGCACAGGCCCCAGAGCTATGAC
>PVJX010001668.1:80709-135235 GCA_004027295.1 Dolichotis patagonum
AAAAAAAAAAAAAAAAAAAAAAAAAATTGAATTCTGGACTGGAGATGTAGCTTTGTGGGGGAGCATGTTTAGCATGAGTGAGGTCTTGAGTTTGAGACCTAGTAGCACATCAAAAACAAAAAAAGAGAGAATCTGAATTCTAAAATTCACAGTTGTATCTCACAGAGCCAAAAGCTCCCGACTATACAGATGTGCCTCCATCGGAGGGTGTAGGTTAAGGCATGTTGGACCATGGAAAGAGAATGGAGAAACTGGACAGAGCCCTCTGAAAGGGGCAAGAGCAGGGTGGGAAGTTGGGCAGGAGGGCTTGGAGGATATGGCCCCTCTCTGCATGGGGCAGCACCTAGAAGACTTGTAGGAGAAAGAGTGTTGTGGGGTTGGGAGAAGGGAGAGTAGTGCAGGATGTCTTCACTGCAGGAAGACGGCAGTGCAGGGAGAGAGCCTTGAGCTGCTCCTGGGGAAGGAGAGCTCTTCTCCACAATAAGGGAAACAGCAGATGTGGTGGCTGTCCCTGCTACTCCAAGATGGAACCAGAGGAAGATGGAGGAGGAAGCAGAGCTAGTCACCCTCCAGAGACCTTGGCATCATGACAAGCTGGTTGTATCTCTTTCTGGTTCTGAGGCTTTTTCTTGGATGCCCTTCTCATCTCCAACCATCAGACAAGACTGTTCTTCAAAGGTCTTCATTACCATTGGCTATCAGGAACCTAGACATAGGGCCAGAGGAGTTGAGCAAGAAGGGGACATGAGAGTAGGAAGGAGCCAGCAGGGACAGGACAGCTTTACTTACGGCCTCAAGATAAGAGGCCTGAAAAGGCAGAGGCCTCTCTGTCCCAGGCCCATCTCACATGGCTCAGAAAAAACTGAGACCAGATACAAGAAAGCGATGTGTTTTGATTACAGGCAGCACGGTAGAGTGGAACAAGCACTGGCCGTTGACTCTGACAGAATCTGAACCCTAGGCCTGCCATCTGTCAGCTGAGTGAGTCTGTCCAATGTTAACCGCTAAAGCCTCAGTCTCTTTACTTGCATAGCGGCCTCTACCTTGAAGAGTTGTAGAGAAAATGAAAATTTGCAAAATATACCTGGCATGCAGTAGACACTCTAGTGTGTCACCTGGCACACAGAAGGCACTCAGTGAATATCTGATGAATAAACAAAATGGCTATTTGGTGTGATCTCTGTCTGCTTTGCTATCCTTTCCTTGACTTGCTCTTTTATCCTCATCTTCACTGGTGGTTGATGCACATGGAAGGAGAGATGGTTTGTAAGGTTTAGCCCTGCAGGACAGTTATCTTCTCTTACCCACCCCCCAAAAGTGTTCCAGTGAAGCTGAACACCCCACCAAGTATTCTTGCTTTTTAAGTGACTATTCTTTGTTCTCCCCCACTGGCTCCATCACTTCCCCTTAATTCTGCCCACTGGCTCTCAGGCTCACAGTGGTTCTTTTGTTTACATCAGGAGCAATCTCACAAATTCACACCCCAGTTTCTCTTACTTTAATATTTCCCTTGGAAACCAAACCCTTTTTGGGTTTTCCCCGTGCATCCTAGGTTAAGTTTTACCACCAGAAGAAGCAGCATGGCTATATTTTCCTGGAATTAAGGGACAGCTAACTGGAATTCTTCGAAGCAGGGGATGTCCAGCTAATTTAACAAGGCACAAGTCACCTGGGGCTTGAGGCACAGAAATGACAGGTAAAGATGGCATAGTCTCCCCCATCCCCCAGCCATGAAAGTGACAAAAACCTCCATATGGCTGTACCTTCTTTGGGGGATGAAATCAAGGCGAAAGGAGTCCAGGGCATAGAAAAAAGCAAAGACACTATTTCACTTCTGTTTCTTGCATCATTTATCAATGTCCACAACCCAACCAGCATCTCCTTTTGAGCCTGGGTTTATCAGGGCTGATGGGGAAGGGCTGACAGGGTGCTCATGACATCTCTGCAGGGGGGGATCCCAGGGCAGGGGAAGGCAAAGAGTGGAGCTGGTGGAAAGGCTGCTTTCTCTTTGCAAGTCTGCTGGGGCTACGTCAGCACTCACTAAGCATCCACTTGCCGCCGGGAATATGAAATAGCACAGATCTGGCACCAGAGAGAACAAACGTGGCACCCACTGCTCCTTTTAAGGACTGGCTTGAGAAGCTGCAGGCCCCAGGGCAGGAGGTGCGGCATCAGTACCTTTGCGGGGGGGGGGGGGGGCGCTCTCAAGCCTGCCTCCTGCTTCACAAGCTCTCCAGGGCAAGTTCTCCTGCCGCTGTCAAAAGTAATGGACAACATAGGCTTTTTCCCTTTTCTACAGACTCTGGGGACACAGCGTTTCCTCTTCTCCCAGCAGGGCAGCTGGCTTCAAGGAAGCAAAAGGGTCAAGAGTCACCTTGATAACCAGCTGTCCAAACAGAAAGATCCTAATCCTACATTACAAAGTCAGAGGAAAGCCTGGGTCAACGGTTCTCCAAATTCAGTGTGCATCCAAACAAATCACCTGGAAAACCAGTGAAAATGGAAGGGCGGTTTCTATTCCTGAGTTGTTCATTCAGTTGACCTGAGATTGGGCCTACAGTGATGTATGTAGTTCTATCAAGATTCCCAGGTGAGGCTGACACTGTTGCCTGCCCGCAGGAGTCATGTTTACTACCCTTTCACATTTCTTTCCATGCACTTTCTTTCCCAAAGGGGCAGACACACCATTGAAAACATACTGTTTCACGTGTATACACTGTGCTTTACCCCCAAGATCTACCTCCATTTTCTCTTATGCAATCAGTACCATTGGTTGCCAGAAAAGGAAGAGGATCAGGGCCTTAAACAGTGCCAAGGCTGAGACCCCAGGTGTCCAATCTTCCAGTTCGGGGGTCCCTTCCAAGGATGCACTGTCTCCTCAATGCCTTGTCCTAGTGATGTCATAAGCTTTCCACAGCTCCAAGGCAGGCTGCTGTGACCTGACACTGCACCAGCAGGGAGCTGAGGACTCAGGTGGCTTCCGGTATACAAGGAGGGGGACCTTTAACAGTGACCATGAACAGGGAGAGGGCAGAGAAGTGAATATTTAAATGGAAATCATTGGTGGTTAACACAATTGCTGGTTCTTGAACAAAGTTTGTTTTGGGACATTTGAGGCTCACTTCTCACACTGCAGGCATTAAATAGTTCTTGAATGAACGGTAGTGGTTTATGGAAAACAGTCCTAAGGGTATTAGTTAAACTCTCATTAGTATTTAACTGAAAAGCTATTGTAAAAACATCACTAACATTAAGAAAACAGGACACCTGCAGACTCTTCTGAGCATGACTATAAAGCTCAAGGACTGTTGCTCATTTTCTGGTCCCTCCCTGGTGGCTTAGCCAATGTTTCTAGAACTGAATGGGGCACAAGGAGACTGGCTGGGCCCGAGTGTCCCTCACTGACAGGTGGCTCATGTGCATGGTGGACCACTGGGAGCCAGGACTGTTTCTGACCAAGGACAGAGGGCTTGGCAGAGTCTGGGTGTGTGGCACAGAAGCTTTTTTTGTTTGTTTAATTAGCCACTGGAGGGAAGAAAAAGCATAACACAGGCTTTCTGGCAGCACAAAACCACAGGCTATGTCAGCAAGTGAAACAGATGTGACCAAAAACTGTCAACAGAACAGCTATTTTTGTAGCTCAGCATTAGGGTTAGGACAGAGGAGACAATGAGTAGGTCACACAGCCTGTGTCATGTCCGCTGAATACCACACGAAACATAGCAGCGCACTTCTGGCGCCTGGAAAGCACAGGAAGACCAAGCATGAGTCTCTCCTCTTGGCAATAAGCTGAGGCCAGAGGGGTTACTGTGGCTACAATCTGCAGGGGCCTTTTGTACCAGGTTATGGGTTGTGGTCACAGGTACACAAGTGGATTATGACAGGGACACCACCACAACAGCAGGGTCAGTTCCATCCAACACCACAGTAGGTGACAAACAGCACCTACTGCTCTGTGCCAGGCACTGACTTGGCATGTGTCATAAGAAATAGGCAAAGCTACTGGAGTCCTTTCCTCCACCCAGGGAGGCAAAAGGGAAAAAAATGTACAGCTGTGACTATTTTGTTACTGAATTACAATGCCAGCAATACCTTGATTCTCTGCAAACAGAAAACGGAGGACAATTCTGACCCTTTAAAAAGGATATGGTAGCCCTAAAGCTCCCACCCGACCTTTCAGTTCTCCTTAGAGAAACATGTTAGAACAAGTAGACTTCTGCACACAGCATTTCAAAATAGGATGTAAATACTAAGCTATAGAACACACTATCTTAGACTTCCCCAGTGAAAACTGAAAAACAAAGTAAACAGAAAAACTAGGAAGCTGTGGTAGTAATCTATTCTATTACAAAGAAAAATATTTCAGAGAAATACTTCTTTGCATCTGAGCATCCACAGATAGAAAAGATACCCTATAACCTCAGTTCAAAGGACTCCCTTCACCCCATTACTTTCTAAAACTTTACTTTGACAAAAGGATTCTCTTCCTTGGAATTCAGGCTGTTAAGGAATGAATGTTTACAGTAACTTCTAATATAAGCAAACACCTAGAAACATCTGGTAGTCTGGGTGCAAAGAGCAGAAACATACATCTTTCAGGCAGACCTCTCTCTCCTAGCTTAAAACCTGATGGGTCATTTTGGGTCATTTTGTGGCTCATTTCTAATGCTTGCAAAGAAAGCTGTTCTGACCACTGCTCCCAGTGTGGCCATTCTCATTGGCCAGCAGGCTCCTGCTGTACCTACTGCGGTCTGTGCCCAATGTGTGAAACTGTTCAGTAGCAGAGCCACATGTCACCGTCTATAGAAAGGAGGGGGTGACTCAGAGAGCCTGGCAACTCTCACTCCCCTCTGCTCTGCCTTACCAAGCCCTTTCACAGAAAGCCATTGTGTAGGCTGAAGAGTGAAATAAAGGAAGGGCGGGCTTTTTCCATGCCTCCCCTGCAGACAACAAGGTAAAGTGAAAGCACAGTGGCTGCCCCCAACAGCTCTGGTGAAGTGCAGGCCTCAGGGGGCCCCTCCAACACTGGTTTCTCACTCGGGATTTGTACTGGGCAGCATTGTCTAATAATGAGCTGAGCTCAGTTGCTTGCCACGTACTTTGCAGCATAACTAATCCCTTATTTTCATGCTCTTCACCCACGTCTTTTTTGTTTGCTTTAAGGGGAGAAAAATCCTTCACCTTTGAAGCAACTTGCACTTCTCATCTACTTAGTTCCGTGGTAGACAAAGCTTTGACTAGGGGCAATCGGGCCGGGGATTTAGGTCAGTGGCTTAAGCGCCTGCCTGGCAAGCATGAGGTCGTGAGTTCGATCCCCGGTACCAAAAAAAAAAAAAAAAAAGTGAGAACAGCGATGCCATCGGGCAGCTTATCCTCACCTCCGTGCTTAGCTCCTGAACAGAGTTTAACATTCAAGCGCACTGGCTCTTCTAGCTTTCAGCCAGGCATCTGCTCAGAGTCAGGTAAAGCAAACTTTCTTCAGCCTTTTCAAGGTTGGCAAAAGGTGGCTGAGCTAGGTATCATTTCTCCTAAGCCCATGACTGCTTCCTGACTAAGATGGATTCTACCATCCTTATTAATCAATTCAGTTGAGCCACAGGGCACTGAGAAGAGTAGGGCAATTGCTTTCTCCTCCTAGACCTATTCATTACCAGCCATCCACTAGGTCTCAGAGCACCTCCAGCCCCTCCCCACGAAGCCAATAAGAAAAATGATCAACTTACACAGGCTTAGGCAGAGTTCTTAGAATGTATTTTTGTTCACCTGAAAAATAAAACTTTTAAAAAATATACAGGACTTTTTGAGTACAGGTATATCTTGAATGGCTGAATTATAAATAACGTCTCTGGTCGTGTTCACAGCTAGGCTGGAGCATATGTCCCAATTCCAGTGAAGGCTTTAGAGTCAGGAGGCCAGCTGGACCCATGAGTGGACTCCCTAGGCTCTTTGATCCATCCCAAAGTAGATTTAAACAGTCCACAAAGCTGGGATCGGGGGTGGGGTGGGGGACTGGACTCCCAGATGTTCTCCTGCAAGTCCAAAGGATTCTTGGAATAAGAGATCAATTTACAAATTATTAAAATATAGGACTAAAAATTTACACAATAAATATAAATTACAGGCTATTATTGAAGTTATAAAGTAGCATTTTGTTTCTTCCCTCAGTCTCTTACCAAAAATTTAAAAAGGCCTCATAGGCTTCCTGATGACTGAAGTCCTCGTCTAAGAAATGTCCTCTAAGCCCAGAGACCTCCGGGTGTTACCAGCCTGCTGGTAGGCTGTGACAGATCAGTTGCTATTTTCTTGGCCACAACAGGACATGGCTTAAAGCAAGGCTATTGTCCTGTAAATCTGAATTGGAGCTAACTAGAACGCAGGCCAGAAAACTGGAACGATAAAACTGTTTCAGGACCCAGGTGCATCTGTTTTCCCTTTATTTTTTTAAGTGACTTATTTCCCAAAAAAGGAAACACGAAAGAGTTTGATATCTTGTCACTACCCACACTTAAGTGCCTAAAAGCAAGTGGCAGAAGAACATGCAATCCAAATTGAGGAAGTATAATTCTTGCTGCCCCAAAGCTGTTTGTATGTCATTTCCCTTAATGTTTGTCACCTCCTCTATAAAATTATAGGCTGCATTTAAGTGAGGCTTATCAGGAAAGATAAAGACAAGCCAATTCAACCTTTCCATGGCTGGTCTCTTAATTGGCTATCAGAGCACAAGCCTTAAGCACAGTAAGTAAGCACAATCCTGAGTTTGAAGCCCACCTACCAGCCTTTCTGATTCTGTAGTACAACTTAAACCCGGAGGACACAAAGCTTGTTTCACAACAGATTTCATCCTAATAGCAGAGCGGCTGAGTTGCTATAGGCTCAGGAAAGAAGGAAGGCAAAAGTGAATACGACAAGCTCTTGAGGGGCAAGAAATAAATTAAGACAAGGTCTGGAATCTGACAAGATCCTGAGGAGCAGGGGGAAAAAAAGATAAAACATTTGCCACTCTACTTACAAAAGCTTGCTCTTCCTAAAAGAATTTTGTGAGAGGAAGGTTAAGTGTTGAAGCACAGCAGTATTGCTCTTTCCTTTCCATCATCCATCGTCCCTGGCCCATATCCAGACACTCAGGGCTATGACAGGAAGGAAGCCACTTTGGTGGGGGCATGAGGGATGGGAAGAGGAGGGATCAGTACATTCCCCACCCTCCCTAAACTGCTTACTTCTACTGTCAGGTCAACAGTCTAAGAATGATTAAACTCTTGTGTAAGAACGTCATAAACCTGTCTTTCTGAAATAGGTGGGGGATAGGAGAAAGGAAGGGTGGTGAAAAAGCCATGTTTGTGCCCTTCTGGCTAGATGCACTTTGGAGGCCACAAATAGCCCTTGCTGGACCCCATCAGTCAGTAGCTACCCAGGGTGTGCGAGGATACATAAGAGTTCTGTGAGTATAGCTGCTAATGCATATGTCAACAACTATATACAGGGATCTATAAATTAAATGCATTTCTGGCCACTGCAACTAGGTTGACATACCTGAGCTCCACTACTTTTGGTGCCCTCTTCCTTTTGAGAGCTTCAGCTTATTAAGAAAAAAAAAAGAGCCCCTACAGCTCCCTCTTCCCCTGAGTCTTGGGGGGAAAAGTCCCAGTCACCCCTGCATGTAGGAAACATCAGAGCTTCGGCAAAGACGGGTTCAGTACTAAGATTCCCCACCCCTCTTCCTTCTCAGGACTCAGGGCCCTGGCGCAGCACAGTCCTGGGAACAAACCCCAGTCCCAGGCGAATCGTGGTCCCTGAAGATCCGGTTAGGAGCCACTGGCTCCCGGCAAGCTGGCGATCGTAGGGGTGTGTGTTTGAGGGGGCGTTCACTCCGGAGGGGTCACTCCTGCTCTGTCCTGCTGCAAAGTCCAGCCTCCGAGCTTGGGAAGGATGGTTCCCCGCTGCCCCTGGTGCGGGGACTCAGTGACTCCGGGGCATTGCCACTGCTTCCTCCTCGTCCTCGTCCGGGCCAAGCGGGCGCTCTAGTGGTCCTGCCAAGGGGCTGTCCGCGGGGGGTTCCGGGGGCTCCGGCCGCGCCGCCTGCAGCGGGGGTGCGTCGCGCGGTGCCTCGTGGCGGGACGACCCGGTGCTGTTGGGCCCCACGGCAGCTGCCCCCGAAGTCCCAGACGGGCCGGTGGCATTGGAGCCACCGGAAGGCGGGCCCGCGGCTCCCCCCGAGGTCCCGGCGCCCACCGGCTGCCAAATGAGGCTGTAGTAGACCGCCAGCACGATGGCGGCCAGCGACACGGAGAGCACGTAGGCGAACACGGTGGCGAGCCGGACCCACTTCTTGTTGGTCTTGGCCGCCATCTTCGCCTTCTTGTCCCCGGTGTAGGTGGCCGGCTTGCCCCGCTCGGCCGGGCCCGCGTCGCGCTCCTTCATGGGGGGGCCCCGGCCTTTGCCCCGGTGCTCCACGGCCCCGGCTGGAGGGGGCCTGGCGGCCTGCGACGACTGGACAAGGGGCGGCCCGGCGCCCTCGGTTCCTGGCGGCTCCGCGCTCCGCCGCCGCTCCTCACGCCGCCCGCCCGTCGCCCGCCACCGCGTCGCTGCGCTGCCGCGGGGGCCTGGACTAGTCACCGCCGCCAGCGCCGCCGCCGCCGCCGGCCCGTCAGCTGCTTCCGCGCCGCCGCCACAGCTGCCACAGCCGCCCGGCTCTGCGCCCCCATCCGCTGTAGCCGCTGCCTGCCCGGCCGCCGGCCGCCCGGTCTCCAGTGGCCGCGCGGACCGCGCGCTCCAGCCGCTGCAGCCCGGCTCCCCCAGCGCGCGCCCCGGCTAGAGGGGCGGGGCGAGAGCCGCCGGGGCCCGCCTCTTAAAAGGGCGACGTCCAAGTCCGGAAGAACTGTGAGGGGAGCACCGCGGAGACGCCCAGTTAAGAGAGAGTTAAGGGAGGCTGGTCTTAAAGGGGCGACAACGCCGCAGCCCCTTGCGGGCTGGCGTGGCTAGGACCATAGCCTCGGGCGCTTCTTTAAAAGGGGAACGGCGCCGTACTGGGCGGAGTGCAGAGCCCGGAAGGGCGGGCGGAGCGCAGAACTGTCAACTCTGGCACCTCCCCGCTCCGCCCCAAGCTCCCGAGTGACAGGTGGAATCGCAGCCGGGGCTTCGGCCCCCAGGCTTGTTTACCACCCACTCCAAAGTTAGGGGGTGACACTGAGATTGTGCCCTCGGCTCGTGCCCCATTCCGAGTTCCTTCACACTCCCGGCTCAGGTCCAGGGGGTGTCCGAGGAACCTGGAGCGCATACTGCAGCCACTCACAGCTGGTCCCCTCCTCGGGGGCAGGCTGGATTTAGGGACTCCCTGGCATCTTCCCAATTCCCTGTCCTCTTGGAGCCCCGTAGTCAGGCTACCCAGACTCCTGAGCCTCCAGGACGGAGCCGGAAGCTGTTCTCCAAGCGAAGTTTACAACTGGTCTAGACCTCCAGTTTTGTTGTTTCTGACTTTCCGGTTTGGCCTTGATTTGGACCAAAGGGCCACACTGAACTGAGGGAGGGTGGCCCTGAATTTTTGCTCTTTGATCTTCTTTCTGTCCGCCCCAGAGGTAGGGCAATCGTCCTGCTTTTCCTTGTCGCTTTTCCACTCGAGGTTTGTTCTGTCTGGCTCCCAGCCAGGGTCCAAGCCGTTGACTTTGCGCTTGCTCTTTAGACGCCCCTAGATGCTGACGACCTCTCTTTCTGTGCTGGGACTCTCCAGAGCCCAGCTTCTGTGTACCTCCCGCTTCCTCCCACCTTTTTCTTTTGTTTTCCTTCTCTCCTCCCCATTCCATCTCTATAAAGCTTTCCAGAATTTCTAGTTCCTTCTGCCTTGAATCCTACTTCCTGTGTTCCCAGAACGGGCTGTGTGGATTGCCTGGTGTCTGTTGGAACAGGGATGGATCTGATGACTGTGTGCGTGTGTGTGTGTGTGTGTGTGTGTGTGTGTGTGTGGCTGTGGCCCTGGTGAGGGTCTCTGGAGGACCTCTCTGTAGCCCCTGCAAGTATGAGCCTGGCCTGGCTCTGATCTTAGGTGCATAGCCTCCTCTCCCTTCCTCTTATCCTTTCTCCTCCAGGAACTTTAGACTTGTAATTGTCTCTTCCTCCAGGAAGTTCCTCCCTGACACTACTGCCCTGCTGCACAACAAGCAAAGGACTGCCCTAGCAGTGTGTGGGTGGGTTGTTTCAACCACAGGTCTCTAACCCAGTCAGTCCTTCAGTTGTAGATTGCTAGAGGCTCAGGTGTGGCTTCGCCACTACAATGGATGGCTGGGTGCTATTTCAAGGGAAAGTCTGCCTTTCCATTTTCTGAGAAATTTCAAGGACATTGGAAGTTTTGTCTGTTTATTGCTTTCCAAGAGCTGATAGGGAAAAAACAAATGAATCCTTTCCCATCCTGCTCCTAGGTCAGCCTGTCAAACGAAACTCTCTTAAGTTAAAATCCCTGAATCACCTCTGGAAGTTGTCTTCTCTCCTCTCACCTGTTCTCTGGCCTTCCAGAGAGCAGGCAGGATCAACCGTACAATTAGTGCAAGGTGAATTATTCTTAAAGATGCCAGGGAAGGCCAATACAAAGCTTCTTTTCATCCCTCTTCTGCAATGCACTTTGTATTGCTTCTCTGTATTCTTGTTGTAAACTAAACTACTTTTTCTTGCTTGGTTCTTATCAGAATGGGAAAACAGCATGTCACTCTTTTCTAAACTAAAGAATAATATACTTGCAACACTCATGCAATTCTTCTTGCCCTATTCTTTTCTAAACTAAACAGTGCCAGATTCTTTAACCTGTCATCAGTGAGCCCTATTTATTATCTGGATTTACATAGTGTCTTTTACCCCTGGAACTCAAAATGCTTTCAGATATAATTGAGCCTGATCTCCCTGGTGCCTGAGCCATTAAGAAACCATTAGTGTATCCCTGTTGCAAGCTACTAAATGGCCCCCTAGTGGTATTAAAGTGAACATGCTTCTCTAATTGCCTCTCCTCACTAAGGGTAGGTAGGAATCAGAATCAAGGCAGTTTAGGGACACAATGGGCTCAAAAGGCCCCTTGTGAATACTCCCACCAACCTTAGCATCCCCTCCAGCCTCCCCCACAACCTCATTATGAATCGTCAGCTAAATGACTGTTTCTGATGCTGAACTTTATTGTCTGCTTCTTGTGACAGCCCTTTCAGCCTTTGGAAAGTTCTGAGCAATTGTAACAACAGCAAGAACCATGCCCTTAGTATATGCTAGGACTCTATCAAGACCTGTGTTCTTGGCTCACTGTCTCACAGCAATAGTGACACAGTAGTGTCAGGTAGTTACTACTGATCCTCAATTTTTTTTTAAACCGGTACTGGGGATCGAACTCACAACCACGTGCTTGCCAGGCAGGCACTTATGCCACTGAGCTAAATCCCCAGCCCCCTGACCCTCATTTGTAGACGAATCTACTTCAAAAAGGTGAAGGAACTTACTCAAGGTTTCATAGAATTTAAACTTAAGTCTTTCTGACTCTAGGACATCAGATTCTTGATCCTTGCCCTACTCTGCTGCAAAGGTGCAGCTGAACTTTGCAGTAGATGCATGGGGGTCACCCTCAGAATGAGGACACACTTCTCTAGCTCCCAAGAACACTGGCTATCCATTGTTTACAGCTGCACCTATTTTTGGGAGTCCCCCTCAAAAACCAAAGGAAGCTGACTTTTTCTCTGCATCTCTTACACCAATAAAGAGAGCCAAGTTGCACAAATCCCAGCTAGAGATATGCAGGTCCTGCCTAGAAGGCTATTTCCTGAAGGAGCTGCAGAGGCAGCTACTGTATACTGGCAGAGCCAGAAGCAGATATATAAGCTAGGCAGAGGTGTGAGGGGAGAGGGACCAGGGAGCTGAACATTCAGCTGAGTTAGGGAGACTTAACTGTAGATACCCTGATAAGGATCCTAGAAGAGAGTGAGATGGAAATTCCAGAACCACCATGGCAGAAGGTGGAAGAAATGTTAAAAAAAAAAATGCTCAGAGAGCTAGGTCTAGTGGCACACAGCTGTAATCCCAGATACTGAGGTAGGAGAATTGAAAGTTTGAATCCAGCTTGCGCTATCTAGCAATTTAGCAAGATTGTGTCTCAAAATAAAAAAAGTAAAAAGGACTGGGAGTGTAGCTCAATGTGAAGGCTCTGGGTTCAATCTTCAGTACTGCTAAAACTAGAAAATCTCAGAGAGTGGGCATGCAGTGGTGAGTGTTCTGGGTAAGGCCAGAAACCCATGTAAGTCCTGCAGGAATGCCCAGAGGATACTCTGGGATGCAAGCAATGAGGAACGACTGGTGAAAGGGGTACTAGCACCACAGAGTAGCTCAGTTTCTCTGTCTTCCGGAGACCAGCAAGAAGCCCTCTCAGAACTGGCTTCCTGATAGCATTGGGATAATAGGCCATGAAATCATAGAAGGTGAATGTTGATTCAAGTATTGTAATGAGCAACAAGTTGGAGTGGCAGTTGGGGATCCTGACCAGTAGAGCTACGCAGGTCATAGCGTATGCTACGTCATGGCCTTCCTTGGGCAAGCTGGCCGAGCAGCCAGTGGTATTGCTCAACTTGTAGCAGTAGTTCTTAACTTTTTGGCTTTAGGATCATTTTACACCCTTAAAAATTGAGGTTTGTAGAGCCAAGTGCAGTAGCCCATGCCTGGTAGTCCCAGCTACTTAGAGGCTGAAATGGGAGGGTCACTTGAGCTCGGGAGCTTGAGGTCAGCCTGGGCAACATGATGAGGCCCCGGTTTAAAAAAAAAACAACAACAAAGAACAAAGAACAAAAAATCAAACAGATGAAAAAAACTCTAAGATTTACAAAAAGCTTTCATTTAATGTTACTTTTTTTTTTGTACTGGGGATCAAACTCATGACCTCACGCTTGCCAGGCAGGTGCTTATACCACTGAGCTAAATCCTCAGTCCCCAAAATTGTTTTGTATCTTTTTAGAAAATTTAAAAAAAATTTTTATTTTATTTTTTTCATTTAATGTTACATGTCCCTACTGATACTTTCCACATTAAAAAAAGGTACATAGATTGTAAAATATTTGTTATTAATTTATTTAAAAACAAGCTCACTGTGTATCAACAGCACATTTTTATGGAAAATAAAATACTTTCTAAAATGTATACTCTCTAAAGTTAGCAAAGAATGGTTTAGTTTCACATTTTTGCAAATCTCTTCAATACAGCTGTATAGAAGACAGCTGGATTCTCATTTGTGCTCCTGTATCCAACTTATTGGTAATGTATTCTTCTGCTTCTTTTTTTTTTTTGTGGTACTGGGGATTGAACTTACCATCTCAGCCCAGTGCACCTCGGTCTGCTGGCAGCACTGTCCGAGCTCTCACTGCTACTTGGCTGGGGTATCACCTTCATGGCCTCACACTCATGACGATCCTCCTGTCTCAGCCTCCTGAGTGCTGGGATCACAGGCATGCACCACGCCTGGCAAGAAGTAGTACTTCATTAAACAACAGTTGTACTGTAGATTATGAAACGACATCAAAACTATATCAATGAATTTTTTTCTTTCTGTGGTCTTGGGGGTTGAATTAGGGCCTTCACATCCTCAGCCCTTTTTATTATTTTGAGACAGGGTACCATTAAGTTGCTCAGGCTAGATTTGAACTTGCAATCCTCCTGCCTTTATCTCAAGCATAGTTTATATTAGTAATCCTTAGAAATTAGGATGGCGTTCCTTAGAAAACACAGTTAGTTCTACTCATAGTCCAATCCCACAAGTGATTTTCCCACGAGAACCATTATACATCTGTGTGCAGTAGGGAACTTTCTGTTCAATCATGCAGAATGTTATTAAGAAGAAGTGTATCTAAGGGTCATAATTTAACAGTCTTTATTGCTTTGTTCAGGACATTCTTAAATGAAATTGATGTTCCTCCCTCCTCTTTCCTCCTTCTTTGAACTACTAGTTCAAGTTAGTGCCACAGCCTGTTTGTTAAGATGCCATGAGTTTTACTCAACATTGCTTTTGCACCAGCAGGGCAAATGTCAATACAGTGAGAAAGGCCAATTACATTTAGTAGTAAATAATTTTGATCTCGTGGTCACCCTAAAAGGTCTCAGGGGATCTCCACCCCCATCAGGGTCTGCAGAGCACACACTGAGAATTTCTCATCTGTTCCATGAAAAGAAATGAAAGACAACAGACCAGGAGGTTGATGGTATTTGTTCCAATAAAAAATAACAATACCTTGTATGGTTTCCGCATCCCATTCATTTCTCAGGTTTCCAGGCCCAGAGGTCCAGTCCCCAGGAGGAAGCCTTCCTCCGTGCTCATTACTAGTGATCTCCCAACTTCCTCCACCAAACCCTCAGAACTTGGGTAACTGTGCTTGAGGCAAGAGGAGAGCCCCGTGCTCCCCGGTGTGCCGGCAGCAGTGTCCGGGCTCTCACTGCTACCTGGCTGGGGTATCACCTTCATGGCCTCCCATAGAGTGGCCTGAGGTCACGTGTACAGAAAATGGCTTGGGGAGGGACCTAGAAAGAAATACTGGAAAATGAGGAGTAGGAAGGCCTGGCAAAGAGGGAGGCAGAGTGGCCCTGAAGCAAGGCCAGCAGATCGCTGTAGCTGCTGGTTTCAAACAGGAGCCTAAAGAGAATTCTTTCTGTGGTCTGTTGGCCATTTCAGAACTTTGGAAATGGAATGGGCAATTCATCAGAAAGAAATAGCAGGTGAGTATGGTGGACTTTAGGGGGCCTGCAGGGGAGAGACCCTGGAGCGTCGGGACCTGCACAGTGTGGTTGACTCGGGGTGCCGGGGGAACAAGGAGCTCATCCCCTCTCTGGGGGGTGGCTGAGAGTGTGGCAGACTTTCGGCTGCCTGAAGGAGAGAGACCCTTGTGCATTGGGACCTGCACCATGTGGTGACTCGGGGTGCCAAGAGAACAAAGATCTCCTCCCCTTTCTGGGGGGCGGTTGTGAGCCTGCCGCTGCTCGGGCTGAGAATCAAACATCTCATGTGGTCTTGTCCCCTGTCCCATGTCCCCCCCTAGCAAGTGGGAGCCAGTGAACTACACATCATGTGAAAAGATTGGCTATGTTATTTAGTATGAGCTCTCCATATGCAAAGATAAGGACAACCATTTGGAAGAAAACAAGAGATAATATGACAGATAATGAAGATCTCTGGTTGTCTAGCTTTGAAACTTATGCTTTCTTATGTCCCGTTCTGTTCTGTTTTGTTGTGTTTAATTTTACCCCCTTTAAAATAAAATTAAAAAAAAAAGAGGCAGGCAGAGCATCTAAGAGGAAGTACAAGGGTGAAGATCCATATGTCACTTGTTCATGTCCACCGGAAAGCACCCACCACAGCGAAGTCACTCAACAACCAAGTGGAAAGAATGACTTTGGCTGAATGCTTGCCAGCCTCTGTCATAAACCTCCTCATGCCGGCACAATGGACACATGAGTAAAGTGGCCGTAGTAGCTCAGACAGGCTACACATAGACTTGTGTGCAGGCTGATCTCACTATTGTCACTGCTGGATGTTCAACCAGCCTGCAAACGATGGCCAGCCTGCCACTCAGGAACCAGCTGACCACCATGTCCCTGTTCTATTCTAGAAGGGTCAGTGGCTTCTCTTGACTTGAAGTGGCCTGTACTGTGGCTATGGACTTCTCTCTTGCTCAAAAGCCACTCTTGGGAGGCTTGGGCATTTGACTCCCTGACAGATGTGGGATCTCAGTTTATAGCCGAGAATCTTGGTGCACAGTCGCAGCGTCTTCTCGCCTGTTGTAGACTTCACCACCTGGAGGCTGCTAGCTTCGAGCTTACAGCCTGAGAGGACAGCTGTTTGGAGATGCAGCTGGCATATCTCTCAGAGGCGACAGGACAGGCTCCAGGATGAAGTGTGCTCCCTAATCGATAACAACGTGTGGAATATGGAGTTTTGGGAAGCCAGAGGTAGAAGTAGGAATGACCCCCTTACCACCTCTCCCTGGGTTCCTATAATTCCAGGCTCTCCAGGCTCAGATAAGTTGGTTCCCAGAGCAGAGACATTTCCACCAGGTAACCAAACAACAGTCCTATAAACTTTAAGTGTGGCTGCTTCCTGTTCTTCAGACTCCTTGTGCCAAGGAACCTGCAGGCATGAAAAGGAATCTCTTTCTGATAGAGGGAGGCGACCCTGACCCGTGGGGAAGACAGGGCTGCGGTGACATAATGGGCCCAGGGAAGACTACGCCTGGCACCCAGGCTATCTACGAGGATGTCTCTTGGTACGCCCTGCCTAATTCTGATGAAAAGCGGACTCACTTAGCACCAAAGTCTGAGAGGGTGTGGGGTGAATGATTAGTCGCCCCACGAGGTAAGCCCCCCAGGGCCCAGAGGTGAAAGATGAAAGCAGTGGGCATCTTGGGCAGCCTAGGAGTGTGCAGCTCTGCCATCTGACTTCAGCAGAACTGGCTGTCAGCAAAAACCCTGTTTTACTCACACATATTTCTGCTAAGCCACCACTTCCTCACCCTGTGCTTGGAGTCCGTGCCTTGGAGCCAAGCCTGGGTCTCCTTGGAGCCCTGTCATTTTACCTTAGGTGGCAGATCAGGACACTTTTGGTCCTGAGTCGCTCTCCCCACATCTTCCTGTCCCCGTTGGCTTCTGCTATTCAGAAAATTGACGGGACTTTGCCCACAGATTTCCAGTCCCTTATATAAAAGGGTGTGGTATTTGCATATAAACTACCACATCCTCCCATATACTTAAGTCATCCCAGATTTACTTATAATACCCAACACTACGTAAATGCCATGTAAACAGTCGTTATCCTGTGTTGTTTATGGAATAATGACAAGGAAAACAAGTTCGTACATTTTCAGTAGAGGTACAACCCACCCTCCAGTATTTTGTTTAATCTATAATTAGTTTTATCTACATGATGCAGAAGCCACATGCAGTGAGGAAGAAGTACCAAGACACTGTGTATCTCCTGCCAGTGTCTGTGAATCAGCATATAAATAAACTAGGTATGGTGACACATGCCTGTAATCCCAGCACACTAGGAGGCTGAGACAGGAGGATCACAAATTTGAGTCCAGCCTCAGCAACTTAGTACCTTAGTGAGAACTTGTCTCAAAATAAATCAACTTGAAAAGGGGCTGAGGGCCGGGGATATAGCTCAGTAGCACAAGTGCTTGCCTGGCAAGTGTGAGGTTATGAGTTTGAGCCCTACCCCCGCCAAAAGCAAAGAACAAAGAAAAAGAAAAAAGAAAAGGGGCTGAGGTATCTACTACTGCAAAAAAGTATAAAAATAAATACTCAAAATAGTAACAATAATATAACAGTTACTACATTAAGTGCTTTATAGTTATTATATTATTTAATCTTTACAACAGACTTGGGAACCATTATTATGCCCATTTTACAGGTAAGAAAGATGAAGCAGAAAGATTAAGTATCACAAGACAAGTCAGCTGGGTAGTGGCTGGGTTTATAGAGTAGTACGGGTGGCTCCTTTTGCCAGGCTAGGAACACTCAGCAACAGAGCCTTAGCTATGCTGACTGCTGGCCCAAGGAGCACGGCAGGCCTGGGCACCCCTGAACCACTGCTTCAGCACTCACAGCATCCGACCTGACAGGACTCATTCGCCTGGCTAATAACTGTGGGGCTGGGGATCGGAGTCCAACTCCCACTGCTAAACACTGATGAACAAGCTAGAAAAGGAAAGAAGGGGACCCCAAGACCTGTCCCTAGGAGGCAGCAGTTGAATGTAAGCTCCTAACACCTTTGGTGGCCCAAGGATCCTACATGTCAAACTCTGGAGCATGTGGTCCCCACGGATCAGAAATGACACTGGTCAACCACAGGTCTCGCTGAAAGTCAGCTCTGTCTGGTTTCCCCAGGAGGCTTCGCTTTCCAGTGCACCAGCAGGGGGCATCCTTGCCCTTTCCCTTCACACACACCCCTGGGGGGGGACACACCACAATTAGCCTGTTGTTTGTTCTGCTTTCTGCCCAGCTCAGCCCAGGAGAGAGCCAGTTTCCCAAATTAGGTATCTATGTGACTTCCCTGATTTTTCCCCATACCCGCTATTATTTACATGACATTTTTCTTTAACACATGTTTTGGAAACCCAACCTCTCCCCATGTTTTGTTTCGTTTTGTTTTGTTTTGTTTTGTTTTGTTTTGTATTGAAGGGAGAGTCTTGTTATCTTGCCCAGGCTGGTCTTGAACTCTTAGGCTCAAATGACCCTTCTGCCTCAGCCTCACAGGTAGCCAGGACTACAGGTGTGTGCCACCATATAAGCAACCTAAATGTATATCGGAAAGAAATGTCTATTGGACCTTTTTGATAAGGTCCTCCCAATTGCCTCTGCTTGCTGCCAGGATTCCTGCACTTGGGTTTTTTTTTTTTTTTTTGTACCCGGGATCGAACTCATGACCTTGCACTTGCCAGGCAGGCGCTTAAGCCACTGAGCTAAATCCCCGGCCGGATTCCTGTACTTTTATTCGAAGGGCTGGCTTCACTGCAGGTCAGGATGTGAGCAGAAGAGTGCAGATTCCCCGCTCTAAAGTTACAGTACAACTGCCTTTTAGTCACTGGGTAAAGATGTGTCAGGTTTTGTTTTGTGGAGTAAGGCTTGAGATGGAAAGGACAGAGTCAGAAATGTGAAAATCCCTGAAGTGAGTGGAAGAGCTGTTGCTCTTCCATCCCAGGTGACTGAGAGGAAAGGGCTGTCTTTCCAAGTACAGAGAGGAGAGGCAGCTGGGGCCTCAGGGTGGACAGGAGGGAAGGACTGGGGGTGGGATGGGGAGGACCAAATCATTGCAGGTGGCAGGTGCAGGGGCTTTGGGAAGGCACAGGGATTTCCCTTGCAAAACTCATTCAAACAGAGAGGGAATTTGATCCTAAGGAGTGCCTGAACCTCAGGGCCACAAGGAGGCCCAAGGTTTGAGGACAGAGAGAGGAGAGACCTGGAGGGAGCAGTTAGAGGACCTGTCATATTAGGAGTTTCTGAGCAGTTTCCTGGAGGCTCAGATATTCGTAGCTCCAAGGCTCTATCCTCTGGCTTCAGAATTTGTTTTCTGGGGATTAGTTCTGGGTTGGGAATCTCCTTAGTGCTTTTTGTTTGTTTTGTTTTTGTTTTTTTTTAGACAGGGTCTTGCTCTGTAGTTCAAGCTGGCTTGGAATTCACTACATAGCCCAGGCTGGCCTTGAACTTGTAGCAATCCTCCTGTCTCAGCCTCTGGAGTTCTGGGATTACAGTCATGTACCATCACATCCAGGTCCTTAGTGTTTTTGTTTCTTGGTACTGGAGATTGACCCAGGACCTTCATAAGAACTACCTCCCTAGACGTTTTCATTTTTTGAGATAGTGTCTCACTAAATTGCCCAAGCAGGATTTGAACTTGTGATCTTCCTGTCTCAACCCCCCAAGAGCATGTGCTATCACTCCCACAGCTTGCTGGGGGCTGCTTACCACTTCATTCTCACTGAAGTGCCTTCCTCCTTCTGTTCATGGTAATCCTGCAGCTCCCTGACCTTCAGGGGACTTCCAGAGCAGGGTGAGGGTCTCACCGTTGTCGGGGGTAGTGGGTAGGGTAGCACATAGGTCTCTGCTGGGACCTGGGACCTGGGACCAAAACCCAGGCCCTCAAAGGGGAAGGAAGTCTTGGGTAGAGCTCCATGCCTCCCCCACTAGGCTAAGCAGGGCAATAAGAGTAGGTTAGGTAAGAGGAAGTGGGCTGGGGCTGAGCCGGGCCAGGGCTGAACTCCTGGGGACAGAGGCAGCATGAGGTTTGTGTACCCCAGAGGGGCCCAGAGCAGCCCTCCTGCCCTAGGTCCCGGGGTATGGAGCAAATGGAGGTACCTGGGGGACACGCTCAGTGGAGACCTGCAGCCAAGGGAACTGGGTGGGTGCTGGCTGGGCAGTGAAGGTCCAGGCCTCAGCAAGGCCTCACCTGACCCTCATTTTCATGGGAAGGAAGCATTGAGAAAGAATTAGGTTTTCTGTTAACTTTGCTTATTCAAAACACTCCATCCCAGCTGGGCCCTGTCCTATCCCTACTCCCATCTCTGGGGTAGTCCCACCCTCTGGGGACAGAACTGCCATCCTGAAGCCCATCCTCCAGGATTCCCTTCCCCTGGGTGCTCCTTTTACCTGTTCTCAGTCTGTGCGCAAGCAACAGCACCCCCCCAGGCCCCTCACATGGCTCTTCTTGGGCTGCCTGGGACCCAGAGGGCCTGGCTCCAAGGCACCCAGCTCGCATGACCTGCCTCTCAGTGCCGGGTCGCGCAGAGAAGGAAGCCTGAGCAGGAAGTGCTGAGGCACAGGAGGAGGGGGGTTCCAGGAGGGGAGCCAGGCGCCCTGGGCAGGAGTGGGGGCTGCAAGCAGGGCAGGAAGAGCTGATTTACAAGGCAGATGGGCCTTGAGCCAGAGCCCTGAGCCCTGCACCTAGCCACTGCTACCCTGTGGGCTATAAGAGCACCCAGACTTCCGGACTGGCTCTGGGGAGTGCCCTGAGAGCCCAGCCTGGCTCCCCCTCCTGTCAGCCTTCTTCCGTCTCTCCTCTTGCCAGCCTGTGACCTCCCAGCTTCTACAAAGAGGGACACTTGGTGTCATGTCTCTGCTCAACCCTGTCCTGCAGCCCCCCGAGGTGAAGGCCTATCTGAGCCAAGGGGAGCGCTTCATCAAATGGGACGATGTGAGTAGAGTGGGGCCCCTCTGACTGCTGGGGAACTGGGCGGTGGGGACTGAGGGTTGGTTTATGTCTCCCAGGGCCCAGGCGCCTGCTTGTGTGGCTTGGCCAGGCAGCTGGCACTTGTCTGAATAAACAAGCCTGGGGATGAGGTATGTGTCCCTGTCTGCCAAGCTCTGTGTCTAGGAGTGGGGACAAGGTGGGCTGCCTGGGGGTCCAGGGAAATAGTTTCTTTGGATCTACATCTGTCCTCCCCACCTCTTGGCTGCCGAGGAGCAGGGATTTTGCTGCTGGCTCAGCCTTGTTGGGAGGAAAGCACACCCCAGAGCTGGGACAATGTCACCTCCCAGCCCAGATACCCCACTTTTGCTTCAGCAGGGGCCTGGAGTTCCAGACCCCACTTTTTTTCCCCCTCCCCACAAGGTGCCATGGGCCTGTCCCAAGGAAACCGGACTCTTTCCTCAGCGACTGTCAGGGCAGCCCCCAAAGGCTCCTGGAGCCCAGTAAGAGCTAGAGATACTGCTCCAGGGGCTGGGAAGGGCCAGACAGACTTCTGCTTCTCCTTGTCTGCTAGACCTGGTCCTGACTCCCGGCAGCTTGTCTTGGGGAGAAGGAGAAGGCGTTGCTTCCCTCTGCGCCCCATCTCCACAGTCTGCTCCTTCCTCATCTGGAGCCTGCTTCCCAGCCTCAGTCCTCCTGGACCCTGGACACAGCACCAAGGGTCAGGGCTTCTTTCGAGCCAGCAGGGAGCACCACATGGGATCTTCCTTCAGAGCAGGGGGCTGCCGGGGTGGCCTAGCCCGAGAAGGGCCAGGGTGGTCCCCGAAAGAGGCTCTGCCAGGGAGGAGAGGGCCTTAAGGCTGCTTGTCTGGCTTAGGGGTGGAATTTGGGGGTCTGGACCTAGGTCTTTTAGGGTGGGACTAGGCTGGAGTCTGAGCCATGACCATGGGGAAGGGCCCTGTGGTTGGCTGCTGTTTCCCTAGGTGGTAAGTCCCAGGAGCCCGTGGGATGAGGGAAGTGGCTCAGAATGAGAAGTGAAGTGGCCTTTCTCAGTTCCTCTGGCTGGTCTTTTCTCCTTCTGAAGTGCGGTCCTTCATGTTCCCTGGATCCTGGATTGTAAGGGCAGGAATGTCGCAAGCCTAGTCATAGGGCACAGGCAAGTCTGAAACAGTCCCAGACCGCTGTTAGCCTGGGTAGGTGATGGGACTGTCATGCCACATTGACAAGCACACCAGACCGTGATTCCATGTTGCCTCCCACAGCCCCTTTACCCACGTAGACGGAGACACTCTCTGGACCCTGGGTCAGGGTCCATTCATTCCCCTTTGCCCTCTGGTAATTGTCCAGGGCTCACTGTAAAACCCACTCCTATTTCAGAAACTTCTTAGAACCAAAACTCCAACCTTGCTTTAGCCTGCTTGCATCTCGCCCTCCCACCTTGGGCACTGGCTTCAGGAGGGGCAGGCCTTCTAGAATGGGGTGAGATGCCCCCCTCCTCTGGGCATGAGGTGGGGTACAGGTGGGGAAGAGATAACAAAATTCACTCTTGAATAACTGCTGTCATAAACAGGCAGAAACCTAAAGTTTATTTTTCCTCCACTGGGCACTTGGTGGTTCTTGGGAGACCCTCCCCCTGGAACCAGAGACACCCTCACATCTCGGTTCAGGAGTTACCTGCAATGACAGTATGCTTCAGCCCTTCGTAAACACTGTGATCTTTCGGTGGCTTTGGACCCTGTGTTCCTCTCTCTCTTATGGGCCCACTCCAGATCCTAGAAATGACCCATCCGTGCTCTGGGGGAGCAGGCACCCCAGCACTTCATCTGCTATGCTCCTTGCCTTCAGGGATCAATCACCCCAGTTCCAAAGTAGGGCTAAAACCACTCTCTAGGCCTCAGGTCAGAGATCAGGTACCCTGGCGCTCCCTCAGGAGGGAAGGGGTAGACACATAACTTTCATCAAAATTGGCTTCTTCACAAAATCTTTCCTTGTACCCTAATGGACTTTGATCACCTTTCTTTGATTATTTCCTTTACAAATTTTGTGTTTGGTTGATTTCGTATGCAGCAACTATCATGTTTTGTTGGGAACTTCAGTTGCAATATTTTAATATATATGTACATACACATATATATATATACACACACACACATACGTGTGTGTGTGTGTGTGTGTGTGTGCGTGTTACTGGAGACTGAGCCCAAGGCCTTTGTGTTGAGCTAAATCCCCATCCTTTTAAAAAAATTTTTGAGGCAAGGTCTTGCTAAGTCACCAAGTTGCCTAGGCTGGATTCAAACTTACAGTCTTCCTACGTGAGCCTGCTGGGGTGCTGGGGTTATGTGTGTGCGCCATCACATCCAGAGTAATTATTATTACTAAAATAAAAGCTAGCCTATGTGTCGTGTGAGTAGAACAGGAATTTAGAAGCTGAGGTCATTCACTTATTCATTTGCTCTTTCTTTTTTTTTTTTTTTTTGGTGTGTGTATGTGTGTGCCAGGGATTGAACTCATGACCTTGTGCTTGCCAGGCGGGCACTTATGCCACTAAGCTAAATCCCCAGCCCTTCATTTGCTCTTTCAGCAAACCCTAGGCTCAAGCACTAAGCACCAAGCTCCTGGCCTAGCTTAATATCCTTAGTACATCAGCTTCCAGGGATTTCCTGGATTTGTTTCCAGTTTGTGACCCCTTAACCCCCATCCCTGCCACACACCCAGACTGTTACGCCACATTTCCCGGAAGGCTTTCCCAAAGGAGTAAAGCATGGGTTGGCCCATGTTTCAGGTCAAAAAAATTTGGCTGCTTCAGTTTGGAGATGGGAAGGTACTTGGTGATTCTATGGGACAGTTGGGCAGAAGGGCTGGAGACATTCATGGAGGGAGGACGGGTCATAGCTAAATTGTATAGGCCTTTGGCTATGGGTACAGGGGTTTGGGCTCTTGGTTCTCACTGTATCAAGCTCTCTTAAGTGACAGCAGGGGGTTTTGGGGAGAGAAATTCCATCCCTTTGGTGAAACCATGACCTCTGGAAACTTCTGTTTGGGATTAGAGGAAAAACTTCTTCTCTTCCAGAGATGCCATCTCCAATCCTCAATCTATTCTAGCTCTTATTTCTAGAGAACAAAGGGAGATGCCTTCAGATTCCTGGGACAGGCCATGAGCTCTGAACCTGCTGGTGCGGGCCAAGGAAGGCTGGCCTGAGGTCCCAGAGCAGATAGCTGACCCCTTTTCTCTTCAGGAAACTGCAATAGCCTCCCCAGTTATCCTCCGTGTGGATCCCAAGGGTTACTACTTATACTGGACATATCAGAGCAAGGTGAGGCGGGTGGCTCCTACCTACCACGGCCTTGAACCTTCACCCTGAGCCCAGCCAGAGTCCTAACAGTGCGGGGTGGAGGTGTGGATGATGGGGAGTGTCGAGTGGCCCGGGAGGCTGGCACTGGAGCGCTCTGGAGGAACTGAACTCTTCACTCTGGGAGGGAGGCTGTAGTCACCCCAAAAGGTTGGGATCCAGCTGCTCTAGCTGTGTCATCGTTTAGAGAGAGGGAGAGAAAGCACAAAGCTACGGCTGAAGGGCAGTGCTCTGACTGCGGCTCCGGGTTACTTGAAGGTTCAGAGATAAAAGATCTCAGCAGCTGAGGAGAAGGAAGGAAGGAAGTTGGAGAGATTCTAAAATGGTAGGGGGGGGGGTGACTTCACACCCCAGCTCCTGCAGAATAGACCAAGAAGGGAGGACCCCACCCCTGCTGCCGCCATGGGAGACTCTAATTGGTGGGAAGGGAAAGGTAGGGGCCAGGTGGCTCTAGGCAGTTTTGGTGTCTAGAGAGAGCAGTTGGCCGAGATTTGAGGGGGTGTGGAAGCTCCCTGCTCCCTGTGGCCTAACGTTTTTGCATCCTTTCCAGGAGATGGAGTTTCTGGATATCACTAATATCCGGGATACCCGTTTTGGGAAGTTTGCCAAGATTCCCAAGGTAGGTGGACCCAGAAAGCAGTCTAAGTTCAGAGCAGCTACCATCTCCCTGGGGCAAGGAGTTCTTGTTGTGGAGTGAGACGCTTGACCTCTAGAACAAGGGGCGTGGTTCCTGGTCTGGGCAGCAAGGATCCCATGGTCCTGGGCTTCCTCAGGCTCACTTGGCCTCTGAGCTTTGGAACAGGGTGCAATGAGCTGAGCTGGAGAGGGTGTGGGAGGAGGGGCCAGCTCCTGCCCTGAGAGCATCCCAGTCCATCTGGATGGTACTGCTTATCCCCTTGCCCCAACTGGTTTGACTATATTTGCCTAAGGCTGTAGGAAAATTGGAGGAAGGGATTAGGTGGAAGCAGGGTTCTCTGAGCCTGGAAGCGAAGAATCCATCTTCAAACAAAAGTGGCAAATAAAATACACAGCAGGCCCCACAGCCTTAGCTCGTCTCTTCCTGGGGTCCTCTCCTTCCTGTCCCAGCTGCTAGAACCAGGGCTGGGGAAAGCTAAGGTCTGGCTCCAAGGACAGAGATGGGATTCTGCTGTGGAAGGGAGGGGTGCAGTGGCTGGGGGGCAGGTGGACATGGAAAAGCTCTTTGGACAAGATGAGAGGACATCACTGACCCTTACCATGTCACACGTGCTGCAGAGCCAGAAACTCCGCGAGGTCTTCAACATGGACTTTCCAGACAACCACTTCCTGCTGAAGACACTCACAGTGGTGTCCGGCCCTGACATGGTGGACCTCACCTTCCACAACTTTGTCTCCTACAAGGAGAACGTGGGCAAGGTGTGTGGGGAACACCTGATTCAGGTCTCCGAGGTGGGAATGGCTGGGACTTCCAGAGAGACAAGCCTGAGCCTCAGCGCACTGTGGGCACCTTTGTGGTCAGAGGCTGGACCACTGAATTTTGTGGTCCTGCAGGACTGGGCTGAGGATGTATTGGCCCTGGCCAAGCACCCGCTGACAACCAACGCCCCCCGCAGCACCTTCCTGGACAAGATGTAAGTGGCTGCCTGCCTGGCCTTAGCCTGGGGGTCTAAGAATGTCAGCCCTTAACCCTGACTGGCTGCTTGCTGCCCCTGCAGCCTGGTGAAGCTCAAGATGCACCTTAATCCTGAGGGCAAGATTCCTGTGAGGAAGTGAGTCTCTTAGCTCCCCCCTGTGTTTCCCCAAGCTCCCTAGTCCTTCCCTCCACACCCATGGCTCTGTTCTGCCTGGTGCCTTTCTCTTTTCTTCAGTTTTTTCCAGATGTTTCCTGCTGACCGGAAGCGGGTAGAAGCTGCTCTCAGTGCCTGTCACCTTCCAAAAGGCAAGGTGAGTGGTTCCCCACCCCAGCTATGCACAGGGTTCTCACTCCCACCAGATGGTAACTCGGCCAGGTATGAGAGGAGGTGGGGAAGGCCAGAAGGACATTAGTACCATCAACAGCTTGGGCAGCCACTGGCTACTGAACCTGGCACAGAAGCAGACCAGGGCAAGGATTCGGAGCAGGCAGCAACGTTGGGGAGAGCAGTGGTTGGCACATGGTGTTCGGGGCCAGCCACAGAAATAGCTTGTGTTTCCTCTGAGCCTTGGGAATGAAGGTGAGAGTGAGAGGAGGGCTGTAAGGATCTGATGGCTGCAGGAAGGGATGAATTCCGCAGGGTATGGGGGAGAAGAACAGACCCATAGTGGAAGCTGCCAGGATGCAGATGAAACAGAAAAGCAGTTTCCTGTTTCATTTTAATTAAGCAATTAATTTTTAATTATGAGTTGTCAGCAGGGTCACCCCATGAGGTGCCTTATGTGAATTACCGAAAAGGATCTCTCTGGGATAGATAGGGCCCTGAGCCATGGTCTAAGCCTGGCCAGACGAGCAGATCACAGGCCTGTGTGCCCCTGGGCCAGTGCCCTTGTGTAGGTCACGGCTGCACCCCAGAGAGTATGTTCCCCTGGCAAGAGTTTAGAACATTGTAAATGAATAAAATTAAGACTCTACTGGTTATCTGTTACGAATTCCAGGAGGAATTTTCCTCCCACAGTCACATTGGTGACCCCAGAGTAGTCAGTCACACTGGGGTCAAGCATAGGGTGCAGGGGGAGTGGGGAGGACCTCCTGCTGCAGTCTGTAGAGACCCCACTTCTTGCCTGCTATTGGTACACACACACCACCTTCCTTTTCTCCTGGTCCTCGAAGAGGCTGCCTATTTATCTTCACTTGGTGGTGCAGCTTCTGGGGCAGAGATGGGCTCAGGGAGACCCAGCAAGACTCTCTGCTCAGACCTTTGGCAAGCTAAGACCAGAGCTGGCCAGTGCTGGCCTTCCAGTATGGTCCTTAAAGGGGAGCACGATGCAAAAGCACATCATTCCTGGTTACCGCCAATCCATTTCCTGTTTGTATTTCTATAACTTGCCTACTCTGGACACTTCAGGTAAATGGACTCATAATTTATGTGGTCTTTCACATCAAGCTTTATTTAATTAGCAAGCAGTTTTCCAAGCTCATTCGTGTTGTAGTATGTATTGGCACTTCATTCCCTTTTACTGTGGAATCATATTCCATAGCATGGATATAACATGTTTTGTTTACCTATTATCCGTTGAGGGATATTTGGATTTTCTCTATTTTGCTATGATAAATAACACTGCTACTAATGTACATTATCACACTTGTGTACATTATTTTGTGTGGATATGTTTTCAGTTCGCTTGGATATACACATGCCAGTGAAATGGTTGGGTCGTGTAACTTTTACTTAACATTTTAAAGAGCTGCCATATTGTTATCTAAAGTGACTGCACCATTTTACAATCCCACCAGCACTGTATGGGAGCTCCAGTTTTTCCACAGCCCCCCAACGCTGTTACTATCTTTTCAACATCATAGGGGGAGTGAAGTAGTACCTCAGTGTGGGTTCTTTCGTTGGCTTGTTTTGGTTTTTGACCACTGGTATGTTAAGGAGGCTGTTGCTGGTTGCTGTGTTGCCCCGGCTGATCTTGAACTTCTGGGCTTATGTGAGTCTCCTGAGTAGCTAGGACTCTCCCTTGAGCCACCACTCCTGCTCCGTTGTGGTTCTGATTTACATTTCCCTAATGACTAATGATGTCGGGCATCTCTTCATGTGCTTATTGGTCATTTTTATATCTTCTTGGAGGAAATAACTATTCAAATTCATGTTCTATCTTCCCATTGGGTTGTATTTTTACTGTTGGGTTGTGTTTTTATTTCTCCCTTATTGGTACCTGATTTGTAAATATTTTATCCCTTTCTATGGGTTGTTTTTTCATTTTCTTGATGGTGTCCTTGGCAGTGTAAAAATTTTAAATTTTGATTAAGTTTGTTGGTTTCTTTCTTTCTTTCTTTCTTTCCCTTGTGCTTTGGGTGTTTCTCTTATTACTGTGGTGTTATTTCAGTACTGGTGCTCAAACCCAGCACTCCACTGCTGAGCCATCCTCTGAGCCCCTAATTATTACTGCTGGGTTGTCACTTTTTGCTTCAGGTAATTCAGGGTTCTGTTATTACGTACATATATTTTTATAGTCAAACTGCCTTTTTTTTTTGTGGGGGGGGCTGTCCTTTCCTAAAAAAGAAACAAAGTAGCCTGCTTCCCTGGCAAGCAGCACCACCAACTTCTGACATTTCTGCTTCCTCCTCTGGGTCCTTACTTCCAGCCTCTTCCTGCTGAGGGACTCACCATCAAAACAAACCAGCTCAGAGTATTTTTTTTTTTTTTTTTTTTTTGGTACTGGGGATCGAACTCATGATCTCACACTTGCCAGGCAGGTGCTTATGCCGCTGAGCGATTACCCAGCCCAGCTCAGAGTACTCTTGATTAGAGCTCAGGACTTTGAGAAGCGGATGTCCAGGACGTCATCTATCTGGCTACCTTGAGCACTGTCTTTGATCAAGTCCTGTTGTCCAGAGCTCCTAGGTTGTGGGTTTTAGCTCTGAGCAGGTGAGGGCAGAGGTGACAAGGTGACTATTTCCCCAGAATGATGCTATCAATCCTGAGGATCTCCCAGAATCCGTCTTCAAGAGCTTCCTCATGAGTCTCTGTCCTCGGCCAGAAATAGATGAGATCTTCACTTCCTAGTGAGCTTCCTGGGCTGGGCTGGGTATTGGGAAGGGGTGTCGGCCAGCAATCCCCTCTTCCTACCTGCCCTTCTGGGTATCCAGAGCAAAGGGGTGTCTAAGCCTCCAGGTCAAGAGATGAACTTATGCTCCTCTCTCTGCCCTACAGCCATGCTAAGGCCAAACCCTACATGACCAAGGAGCACCTGGCCAAATTCATCAACCAGAAGCAACGTGACTCACGGCTTAACTCCTTGCTTTTCCCACCAGCACGGCCTGACCAGGTGCAGGGCCTAATCGACAAGTACGAGCCCAGTGCCATCAACATGCAGAGGGGTGAGGACTAACAGAACCTCTCGGCACCCTGGTCCTGTTCTGTCTTGGCAGCTGGGCTGCAGCTTTGACACTCAGCCCTTGTCTCTCAGGCCAGCTGTCCCCTGAGGGCATGGTCTGGTTTCTCTGCGGGCCAGAGAACAGCGTGCTGGCCCACGACAAGCTGCTGCTCCACCACGACATGACACAGCCACTCAATCACTACTTTATCAACTCCTCCCACAACACCTACCTGACAGGTGGGCCCTGGCAGCCTCACTGCTGACCTCTCTGGCCAGGGGATGCTCCCGTGGGTGCTGCCCGATGCTGCTAACCCTGCCCATGCGACAGACTGTGCTGGGGCCGGGGCTGGCCTGCCCTTGAGTGATGCCTCTGCCCCTTCGGTGTCCTGGCCCAGCCGGCCAGTTCTCAGGCCTCTCCTCGGCTGAGATGTACCGCCAGGTGCTGCTCTCCGGCTGCCGCTGTGTGGAGCTGGACTGCTGGAAGGGGAAGCCCCCTGATGAGGAGCCCATTATCACCCATGGCTTCACCATGACCACTGACATCTTGTTCAAAGTGAGCATGGCAGGGCGGGGCAAAGGACAGTGGCAGTGACAGTAGGAAAAGCCCTAGGCCAAAAGCTTTTTAGTTGAAGGGGGTGAACCACCAGGGGAGGAATGTCTGGAATGCCTCAGAGCAATATGGAGTAGGAATTGTCAATCAGGGCCACCCGTGCATGCACACTGAGTCTGGGGTGTGGGGAAAGGTACTGGGGGAGAGGTGGGAAACCCTGAGCTTTCTACTGAGCACTTTCTCCTCCAGGAAGCAATCGAAGCAATTGCAGAAAGTGCCTTTAAGACTTCCCCCTATCCTGTCATCCTGTCGTTCGAAAACCACGTGGACTCGTGCGTATCCGCCCTATACAATTCATTATGAAGTCCCCCGACTCCTACCTGCAGCTGTCCCGCCTCTCCAGCTGGCCCAGCCTCTAGCCATCTATCCATCTAACTCACCCTGGTCTCAACACAGGCTCTTTGGACCTGTGTCCCTGCCTCCCCCAGCCCCGGGGTCCCTGATCTGGTCATCAGCACACAAAGCAATGAGCAAGAGGATTGAGGCTGAGCTGCTGAACCCCACACTCACTCTGCCCCCCACAGGCCCCGCCAGCAGGCTAAGATGGCTGAGTACTGCCGGATGATGTTTGGGGATATGCTGCTCACAGAGCCCCTGGAAAAGTTCCCAGTGAGTAGGCTTGGCCATGGGGCACCCAGACTTGGGGAGTCCAGGGGATACCGTGCAAATGAGGAGGAGATGGTGCCCACCCTCTCCCCTCTCTGCAGTTGAAACCAGGCATCCCTCTGCCCAGCCCTTCGGACCTTCTGGGCAAGATCCTCATCAAGAACAAAAAGAACCAGTTTTCTGGTCCAGCAGCCCCCAGAAAGGAGCCTGGTGGAGACAGTGAGGGCAGCTCTCTGCCCAGTGCCCCCACTGGGGAGGACATAGGTAAGTCACCCCGGAAGAGTCAGGTGGGGGCTGGGAGGCCTCTGGACTAGGAGAAGCGCGGTGAGGAAGGCTTTGGGAGCCTGCTGACAGCTGTGTGTGGCAGTGTGGGCTGCTGAGGAAGGGGCTGAGCTGGAGGAGCAGGAGGAGGTAGAAGAGGAAGAGGATGAGGAGTCGGGAAACCTAGATGAAGAAGAAATGAAGAAGATGCAGTCTGATGAGGTGCGTGGTGGTGGTGGGGTCCCGAGGCGCCTGTGCAGAGCCCTCCAGGTGAGGAGTGGGGCCACCATTTGGGCTCTATCCTATCTTCCTTTCCAACCTCCCTGCTTTTCCCCTAGGGTACTGCGGGCCTGGAGGTGACGGCTTACGAGGAGATGTCCAGCCTAGTCAATTATATCCAGCCCACCAAGTTCGTCTCCTTTGAGCTCTCTGCCCGTAAGTCAGTGTGAGGTGGGGAGCAGAGGGCGGGCTCAGGAGCAGGGATCCTCACGCCAGGAGCAGGCCGATGGGTGGAGTAAGGAAATAGGAGCTTCCCCTCCCTTGGACCTGGGACCCTGTCTATAAATACCCAGCCACGGAGTCAGACAAAGGACTGTTTAAGTAGCAGTGGCTCCCAGTTTCCAGCACTGTGCTGAGGAACTTGGCAACAAGCAGAAAGCTCTGGAGTGTGTCTGTGACAGGAGGCCGTGATGCCACCTCAGCCTAGCCTGCCTGGGGGTCCTGTGGTTTCCTACAGGTTCTCTGGCTGCCCAGACTGAACTGTACCTAGGGCTGGTGCAACCCCTCCCCCTCTGACATTCCCCTATTTTCCTTGATCTTAGGACACATGTGTTCTGTCTCCCCTTTTTACATGGCCCTGATAAAACTGCTCTTTCTGAATACTCCTGCGCACAGCTAGGCCTCTGGAACACTGACTTCTTACCCATGAAGCATAGTCTGCACCCCGCCTGGGCACGCCCACCACGTGTACACCCTTAGCATACACCTCTGCCTCTGTGCACTCAGCCATCACTTGCAGGCCTTGCTCCGTGGCCACATGCTCACACTCTGTGTGTGTGTAGCACACTTCTGATGCCATAGGGCTCCACACCCTCCGTGCCTCTCTGTTACGGGCAGCACACATTCCATCCCTAGCATGTCCACTGTTGCCACACATTTCCTGCAGAGGTCAGCCCCAGCCCCCCAGGGGTCAGGGGAAGTACTGGGTTAGGGGCATCTCTAGTGCAGGGAGCTGCCTTACAGAGAGGGGCAGGGCTGAGGGAGACACAGCCTGATAGAGAACCCTCCTCCTTCTCTCTGGCACAGAGAAGAACCGGAGTTATGTCATCTCCTCCTTCACCGAGCTCAAGGCTAATGACCTTCTCTCCAAAGCCTCAGTGCAGTTTGTGGAGTATCCTTGAGACTTGGATAGCCAGGGTCCCTGGCTGGAGTGGGCACTGGGGAAAGGTCTGGGGACAGGGATCCCTGGGTAGGCCGTTGGGTCCTCCTGGTGAAGATGGCCCTGGCCGGGGTCCTATACTCAGTGACAGCTACAATAAGCGCCAGATGAGCCGCATTTACCCCAAGGGCACCCGCATGGACTCCTCCAACTACATGCCCCAGATGTTCTGGAATGCTGGGTGCCAGATGGTTGCCCTCAACTTCCAGACAATGGGTGAGGACACTCCCCCGTCCTGAGATCCCGCCCCTGCCTCTGCTTGTTCTTCCTTCACCCTTCCCCGGGGTCCTGAGAGCAGACTGGGGTCCTAGTGTTTGTTTTGGCTCTGGGAGCACTTGGGGGAGGGGTGCGTGCACAGCTCGTGCTCCCACGGTGGCTCTCGTACGAACACCAAGGTCCAGAATCTGGGAGGATGGCACTGGGCCTAGCTGCTCTGCCAAGGTGTGTCTGTGGGAGTCCCACTGTGAGTGGGCAGGCTGCCCCTGACTCCTTGCTGGCCTCTCCAAAGAGAGGCAATGCTGCAGAACTAGGTTGGGATACGAGAGACCTTTGCCTCCATGGCCCACACAACTCCCCACTGGCCAGGACAAGGAAGGCTGGGATGGGTAGGAAGCAGAGGCTGGGGACAGACCCGGGATAGTCCTCCCTCACTGTCTTCCCACCCCCAGACCTGCCCATGCAGCAGAACATGGCACTGTTTGAGTTCAATGGACAGAGCGGCTACCTCCTCAAGCACGAGTTCATGCGCCGGCCGGACAAACAGTTCAATCCCTTCTCCGTGGATCGCATCGACGTGGTGGTAGCCACCACCCTTTCCATTACGGCAAGGCCTGAGGAGGACAAGTGGTGGGCGGGAGAGGCCTGGGATCTTGAGGAGAAAGGTCCGGGAGCCCACCCCTCTATCCCAACCCCCTCCCCTGCTAGCCCCACAACTTCAGCCCCAGCTTGCTCTCTCCTGCAGTCACAAGTTGCCTTGGAAACTGCCTCCTCCTCAGCACTGAAGGCTGCTTCTTGGTCCCCATGGAAACCAAGGGGAAGGGCTGAAGCTGGGGTGGGGGAGGGGAGCGGGAGTGGGCAGAGTAGGGAGTGGGGCGGCAGAATTCTGCTCAGGCCCAGGGAGAGGCTCTGCTCCCCTCTTGGCTGGGGAGGGGCTGGGGCCGCCCTCCCCCGGTCCTCAGAGCTTCGTTATAGCCCTGCGCCCCGTAGCCTTCACTGGTGGCCAGAGCTGAATGGGGCTTTTCATGATACCCGACAATGGATGCTTCAGCTGTAGGGACCCAGGTGCTTAGAGAAGAGCCTGAGTTGCGTCTGATGCTGGACCCCTGGTCCGTCCTCACCCCCAGGTGATCTCTGGGCAGTTCCTGTCAGAGCGCAGTGTGCGCACCTATGTGGAAGTGGAACTGTTTGGGCTGCCAGGGGATCCCAAGAGGCGCTACCGCACTAAGCTGTCACCCAGCACCAACTCCATCAATCCTGTCTGGAAGGAGGAGCCCTTCGTTTTTGAGAAGGTGTGGGGCTAGGGCGGGGCAGGGGCTGAGTCTCTTTACAGGAAAGAGGAAACAAACAAAGGGGACTGTATCATCTTTCTCCTCCTCTCCCCATTCCTCAGCTACGCCCTCAGTTTACAGAGTCTCACATGTGACTATACTGACATTTGCTGGGCAGCAGGTTGCGTGTTTGTCCGTGTGCGTGCATGTGCATGTGTTAGGGTTAGAGGCGGAAACGTGAACTCCTGGTCCAGGGCTAAGGGTCCCACAGGATCAAGAGAGCCCCCTGGATCCCATGGGCTGTCTGCATCTCCAGCCCTTTTCTTCCAAGCAAGACCAGTCACAGCTAAGCTTGAGGATGTCTTTCTTACACGTAGTCTAGATCTGCCCTCCGCCCATCTTCAAGGAATCTAGTAACACACGCCAAGTGCTCTCCCTGGCATGGCTGCCAGAGCCAGAGGGGGAGGATGCTTGGCACCCTTCTCTGCACCCCACCCCAGACCATCCTGTCCTAAACTTTCCCCAGATCTTGATGCCTGAGCTGGCCTCTCTCAGAGTGGCTGTTATGGAAGAAGGCAACAAATTTCTTGGACATCGAATCATCCCCATCAATGCCCTAAATTCCGGTATGGAGAGGGATCCTTCTTCACTGTACCCAGGGCATCTGTGACCAAGATCAGCATGGGGGGCCAGTCTAGAGCATGGGACAGTCTCAGAGAGGGGCCCCATGAACTCATTTTAACCCCCTTGTGTTCTTGGCCTTAAGGTGAGGGCAGGAATAGAGTAATCTCTCCAGGAACCTGACAGAGGCAGCGACTCTGCCCACACCCACCAGAATGCCCATGATTTTCTGGAGCCACTGGCTTTCCTTCCCAGGCAGTTGGCATCTATGTGTGAAGGTCTCGTGGACACATTCTCACTTGACCCTTATGATAACCACTGGAGGCATACAGTATCCCTATTTCATACCTCTTGAGACTTGAGGAATCTCAAGAGGTAAAGAAAGTAACTTCCAGGCATGGTGGCACATGCCTATGATCCCAGCCCTTGGGAGGCTGAGGTAAGAGGATCGCTGTGAGTTTGAGGCCAGCCCAGGCTACATAGTGAGCTCAAGGCCAGTCTGAACTACAGAGTGAAACCCTGTCTTAAAAACCAAAACCAAAACCAAAACCAAAACCAAAATGAGAACCAGAACCAGAACCAAAAATGACTGAAGTAACTGCTTGAGATCACACATCAAGGAAATGTTGTACCAGAGACTCAGATGCTGCCCTCTCGGACACTAAGCCAGATCTTGAGTGTGGATGGTCGCTGTGCAGGGCTGGGTAGGAGCGCGCTCTGGCCCGACATTGGCACTGTCGTGTTCGCTAGGGTACCACCACCTGTGCCTGCACAGCGAGAGCAACATGGCCCTCACCATGCCCGCGCTCTTCGTCTTTCTGGAGATGAAGGACTATGTACCCGACACCTGGGCAGGTAGGGGCCTGTGGCATACTAGAAGCCCAGGCTGTCCACCCCTGACCCCTCCTCGGGCCAGCCTCCAGATCCCAGGGTGGGCAAGGACATCGGGACTGTCTAGGTCCATCTCCATGCCTCCGAGGCTGGTGATGCCCTGTGTTCCAGATCTCACTGTGGCCCTCGCCAACCCTATCAAGTTCTTCAATGCTCACGATAAGAAATCTGTGAAGCTCAAGGAGGCTATGGGAGGAGGCCTTTCTGAGGTCTGTACTGCCTGGACCACTGCTGGGCACCGCAGTAGCTTTGCCCTTTGTGTGGAAGGATGGAGACCAGGGCAGAGCCCCAGATTAGGGAGAGAGGCTGTTAGATCCACCTTCTAACCGCTCTCCTCGCACAGAAGCCCTTCCCATTTGGGGGTCCAGTTGCCTGTCAGATGAATGGGGCACCAGTGCCTGCAAGCAATGGATCCAAAGGTAGGCACTTTGGGGTCCACTTGTTTGGGGAAGGGGCCTCCACCTCTGCCACCATATCCCTATGCCCAAAGGATGAAGACTTTCACCCAAGGAGGGAAGGGCTGTTTCTGAAGCCTCAAGGCTGAGAAAGTGCACTGCAGGGGGTGCATTTTGAGGCCCTCGGGGAGTGGGGAGCCCGACTGAGCCTGGGGCCCCAGAACACCCACCAGCCCATCCTGCCCTCCTGCAGCAGCAGGGGCCAAGCCCAGGGCAGAAGCCACGATAGAAGCTGCAGGTAAGACCAGCCTAGTGGTCTTGGTGCGCAGCTAGGGAAAGCTCTGGGCTCAGGGGCGCTTGCCAGGGAGGGGAGCTGGCCCAGGCAGCAGCGTGCCTCAGCCTGCCCTCTGCAGAGCCGAAGACAGCCAGCGTGGAGGAGCTGCGGGAGCTGAAAGGCATCATGAAGCTGCAGCGGCGGCAGGAGAAGGAGCTGAGGGAGCTGGAGCGGCGCGGGGCGAGGCGGCGAGAGGAGCTGCTGCAGCGGGGCACTGCGCAGCTGACAGAGCTGGGGACACCGACACCGGGCCACAAGCTCTGCCCAGGCAAAGGCTCCCGAAAGAAGAGGTAAGGGCACAGTGGCAACCTGCCCTCCAAGCACCACAGCCTCGGACTCAGGGCCTGTGCCCATGTGGTCACTGCAGGACCCTGCCTGTGGAGGACACCACGGGGACCGCGCCAGGCAAGAGCCTTGAAGGCATGGACCCACGCGTACAGGAGCTCAGGGAGAGGCTGGAGCAGGAGCTGCAGCAGCAGGGCGAGGAGCAGTACCGCAGCATCCTGAAGTGCAAGGAACAGCACGTGGCCGAGGTGCCAGCCTAACCAGCTCCACCCCCTCCACACAACCGAGGGCTTCTCACTGAACCCGCCTTCCTCCCCTCATGCAGCAAATCGCCAAGATGATGGAGCTGGCCAGAGAGAAACAGGCCTCAGAGCTGAAGGCCCTCAAGGAGAGCTTAGACAGGTACGGCTGACCCTTCACGCACCTGTCCCTGCTCCCCAGCAAGGGTCTGGTCCCTCAGAACAGCTGCCCCATGCCTATTCTCCTGCAGTGACACCAAAGAGCTGAAGAAAAGGCTGGAGATCAAGAGGCAGGAGCGGGTCCAGGCCATCACCAAAACCACCACGGACAAGATGGCGCAGGAGAGGTGAGCCCCGGAGGGACGGCCCAGTGCTGAGCGGGCTCCAGTCCGGAGGAAAAGGGCCTCTCTCCAAAAAGGTCCTGATTCACTTCCCAGAGGCTTGTCACTGCTTTGGCCCTTGAACAACTGGTTCATCTCTATCACCTCTGATCACAGAGCATCCCGTGGAGGAGGAAGGAAGATAAACACAAAGAGAGAGCAAAGGGCTTGTCCACTGACCCTACCTGTGTTCCCACAGACACCTTGAAGGACAGTGTGGCTTAGTGAGGGAGCTGTCCCCTCAGAGGGTCTTAGGACCCCCAGTGACCACCTCCATCCTCCTTGGTACCCCGTGCTAGCCCCTCTGCAAGTTCCTGGACCTATGATGGAGGTCCCACCTGTCTACACCTGGAGGAGATTTTATCCCATCCCTCCAGAGGGGCCTTCTGTTCTTTTAAAACTCTGGCTATACCAACAGGTTGAAGAGAGAGATTAACAACTCCCACATCCAGGAAGTGGTGCAGGCCATCAAGCAGGTGTGTAAATGGTGTGTCCTTCTCAAACACACGTTTTCTTCAGGGGTGGCAGAGGAGGCCCGGGCCTTTCCTTTGTTCCTGAGATATGCAATGTGCAGGGCTGTCTGTGCAGCCAGGGGAGTGAGGGGGGACCTCAGGTTCTAGCCTATGTGTGGAGGCTGGGATGCCATTTCAAGGGATGTGACTCAGGCCAGCTTCCCTGAGTGGAGATCAGGTGGACCAGCTGGCCAGGGGTGGATGGGATCCAAGAGCGTGGGAGGAGCCAGGGGGTCAAAAGAGGAAGGCAAGCCCCACTGAGAATGGGCCTCGTGCTCCCCTGGGATTAGTGACCACAGTAACACAGGTGCCGTCCACTGCATCCTGACCTCAGTGCAGGTACTTCGTGTCAGCTTCCCATGTTACCACCACAGTTTCTTTTAAAAACTGAAAACATCACCCAGAGCTTTGGATCTTGGTCCCAAGTCTTCCAGCTGGTTGACCAAGTTTCTAGCTGGATTCCAACTCCAGTGACACAGAAGCGTGGGACATGCCATCCTGCTGCTCACATCCACCTAGATGTGTGATTCCCTGCCCCTCATGTCCACCTAGATGACAGACACCCTGGAGCGGCACCAGGAGAAACTGGAAGAGAAGCAGGCAGCCTGCCTGGAACAGATCCGAGAGACAGAAAAGCAGGTGACAGGAAGCTGTCCCAGCCCCAGTGGCTCTAGGGTGGGAAGGGGCTGCCAGTCAAGGAGGTCACTGAGGCCTTTCAGATGCGGCAGCTCTGCAAGTCTCTACTTGTTCCCAGGTACCCTGGTGGGCTCCACTACTCCCACCGCCCACTCCAGTCTCCTGGGAGCTCTGAATAGATGGGTGTCTTTCTGTTCCAGTGTCCCGGGGAGGAAGGGCAGTGGGCAGAGGACCCTCCCTGAGTTAGGTGTGCTCCTTGGTGTTCCTGCAGTTCCAGCAGGAGGCTCTGGCAGAGTATGAGGCCAAGATGAAGGGCCTGGAGGCGGAGGTGAAGGAGGCAGTGAGCGCTTGCTTCCCCTCTGAGGCCGAGGACAAGGCTGAGGGGCCCAGTGAAGCCTCCAGGGAGCCCTGTGAGCAGGACCTACTCACAGCCAAGGAAGACACTGAGGAGAGTCATCTCTGATAGCCCCATCCCATGGGGACACCTAACAAGGACGCTCAGACCCTTCTCTAGGACACGGCTCTGTCTCCCAAGAGGAGAGAACTTCAACACCTGAGGCTGCTGGAAGCTGGGGCTCCATCGACACTGTAGCCCTGTCCTGCACAGCCTGGCTGGAGGCGGGGCAGGAATCAGATGTAGCAGGCAGGGGCCCCCCTGGGGCTTATAACCTTCTCCAAGCTGACTGCCTGATGCCCGTCCTTCTCCCAACCTCTGGCTCAGTATATATTTGTTGAGGGCAAAAGAATATGGACTGGGTATAGGAAATGGGGTCCTGGCCCTGCTCCGCCTTTCCTAGCATGCAATCGGTGACACCCTACCCTGAGTTCCGCTGTCTCACCCAGAGAGGGGACCAACACCGGGAACCTCTGACTTTGCACTCATGGTTCAAGGAAGAACAAGCCCCCCGGGCCCCCTGCCTTGATCTGGCACCTCAGCAGGTTTCCAGGCCACATCTCGAGCCTGCCCTGAGCAGGAAGATGGTCAACTCCTTAGGCAGAGCCAGGCACTTCCTCCAAGCTCCTGGGACAGCTGGCCCTGGGACCCCCCGCTGAGAGTCCTGTGTCAGCTTCTGCCAGTGCAGGTTGGAAGCTGAGGTGGAAAAGTTCCTGGGCTGATTGGCCCCGGAGGGGCCGGAAATGTAGGACTGGGACTGGTGGGGAGGGGAGGAGGCTGGCCTCTTGGGACTCTCCACTCTGCACCTGGCACACCCCTTTCCCTAGGCCTGGCGTGGGTACTTCCTAGCGTCTACCCACTACTCAGACTGCCTGACTAGGTCAGCATCACTTTGTCTTCCAAGTTTATGAAGTTTATTTATTTTTTCTCCTTTCTACTCTTACTAAAGAAGCCTGACCCAGTATTTCCTGCCTAAGTGTGGCCTCTGTCCTACAGCTAGGAAAAGGGGACAGTGGAGGAGAGTGCCCCGAAATGAAGCTGGCTGGGGAAAAGACAATGGAGTTGACGTGGGGATAAGACCCCTTCCTGAGCCCGGTGACATGGCCCTGCCTCTGGGCTTAAATAGGAGTCACTTCCCCTTCTGCTGGCCCTGATGCCATGGCCACTGAAAACTGTCACTCCTTCTTCTCTGTCCCCACACAGATGTGGCCCTTCTTTGTCCCTTTCCTCAGAGCTGGAGCAAAGGAGCCTAGTGCCAAGGTGTCCCCGCTTCCTTATGGTACCATTCTCTGCACCTTCACCACAGCTTCAAATCCCACATGGACCGAGTGCTGGCTTGGGAGAGGAAGGGTGGGGTGATTCTGGGAAGACTTGTTTTCTTATCAAGTGGTTACAGCAGATGCTATTAGCTGTGAGCACCTGTGCTTTCAGAAAATAGGGACCTCTAGGGTCCTACTAGTCCCTGACTACAGGGTGAGTCTAGAGGACCTGGTCAGTCACAGGACCAAGGCCTGGCATTGGTTAGCTCATCCCCACCCTCTGCACATACTGGGTACTGCCTGGGTGGGACACCTATAACCCAGAGCAGCACCCTGCCTAGCCAGGCAGTGGTATCCCATCTCTCTCTCCCTGCCCCCAAACCCTGGGGTGGACTCCTGTAAGGATGATGGCCTAGGCCTAATTCTCAGAGCCAGGAATGTGGGCAAAGGCCAGAGTCAGAGCCAAAGAAATCTGTGTGCAGTGGCCCCAGCTGTTGCCAACGACTGCCTTCCCCTCATCTCTCTGCCAGGCTGGGGAGAGTGTGTGCCCCAGGCTGGTGCTAGGGGCCTGGGAATGAGGGAGGGGATGCAGTCTCGGCTCATGGAGAGGACTGTGCACAAAAGCCCACAAGGCCAGAGCTGGATACCCATCTCCCTCTTGCTAGTTTCTGAAGAAAGGGCAAGGTGGCCCTGAGTAAATGCCATCTCTGGGCCCAGGAGATGAATTAACTTCTGGCCACAGGGGCTGTGCAGAGGAAGAATTGATAACCCTCCCTTGGGCTCTGGGGAAGGGCACAGGACACCTGGGTTCCAGCTCTGTCGTGCACCTACAGGGTGGGGTGAGACTCCCTTTTCAGGGAAAAGGGTCCCTTCTCCTCTACTGATCTCATTGCTAACTCAGTGCCAGGTCCCCTGCTGACTCACCCCACCTTCTGCACCCTCTAGTAGCTTTCTGGATCTCCCAGACACGTGCCATCAGGCCCAACCCTGTCAAGCTGGTGCAACGTGACAGGCGGAGAGGGCTGGTGACACTTGAGAAAGAAAGAGGGGCCTGGGAGGGGGACAGGTGCAGACAGAATGACAAGGCTTGCAGACTGAGGCGCTTCTGGCAGGAAACCCTTGTGTCCACCTGGGGCCTGCAGGGGAGAAGCTGGACAGTGTGGGGGGGAGTGTGGAGTGCCTGCCTGCCTGCCTGCCTGCCCCCTGCCTGCCTCGGCTCCCTCTCCTGTCAGCCTTCAGCTCTAACGCGACAGCTTCTAATTCTGGCTGTTGGTGCCTCTGTGCTCTGCTTTTTTCAGCTTTGCTATTTCTTTTTTGTTCAGAACACAGTGAGCCCTTAGGGGAGAGAGTCAGAGCAAAGGCTCCTGGGCCTGAGACCTGGCCCTGCCGCCCACCCCACCCACCGCAAGTCTGCCTGGGTGGCCAGGACAGCTGGGACAAACAGAACCATCTGTTCTTCCAAAGGGGACCTGCCCTAGCCCCTGCTCTTTCCTGCAACTGCCTCCATCACCACAAGGAACAGGGACATACATGAAGCTGAGTTGGCTCTAGGACAAGAAGAGGGGCTGTTTAGGACAAGGAGGTCCCACTCTGGGTTTCTTCTACTTCTCTCCTCTACCTGGAGGGTGCACAACCTGACCTGCCACAGACTCTAGGGGTACTCCTACCCCTCACCTGAAAGAAAGAGGAAAAATATTTCCCTTGTACCAAAAAAAAAAAAAAAAAAAGATAACTTGAAGTTGGTTGGGTATGGGCACATCTGTAATCCCAGCTACTTAAGAGGCTGAGGCAGGAAGATCATACCTTTGAGGCAAGCCTGGGCAACTTAGTGAGACCCTGTCTCAAAATTTATAAAAAGGTCAATGGATGTAGCTCAGCGGTACAGTGCTTGCCTAGCAGGTGCAAGGCCCTGGGGTTCAATCCCCAGCAACACACACACACACACACACACACACACACACACACACACGTGTGTATGTGCGCGCATGCACAGAAATTAAATCCTAAAGGGAAAAGCCTTTCCTCTGCTGACTAAAGGGGAAGAGCAATCTTGCCGCCCACACTGGGAGTGGAAAAAGTCTCACCCTAGACCTAGAGTGGGAGACAGCTTTGAAGGCCATACTCTAAATAACCACGCAGTGCCTTCCCTGATCTTGCCAGACGAATAGGTGAGGCTGGTATTATCAGCTGCCTCTTTCAGGTAACAATGTGCAGGTCTGGGGCCACACTAGCACGTGACTCTAGGCTGGGCCTTTGTTGTCACCTACTATTATACCCTTTCTAGAAATCATGAAGAAAAAAATCGCAGTTCAAAAAGGGGCTTCACCTTGTTGGTTTACCTCATGTGCTCCCATGTCAGAGAGGAGCATGCCTCCCACCCCAAAGATGGGCATCCTTGGAGCCTGGGGGTGCAGCTCCACACCCCAGACATTTCCCCAGGGGTATCTAGCAAAGTGTGTTGTTCTTGCCAAGCTGAAGCTGAGGATACCTTCATTCTCTGAATGTCCTGTCTCTTAGGGAACGGGACACAGGGAGCCGCCCTCCATACTGCCCCCTACAGGCGACTTTCCTGCGTTTAGAGGTAAACGTCCTCACTTCTTAGCAGCCTGATCTCATTCGTAAGGACTAACTGTGTTATCTTTAGCAGACCCCAGAGCCCTCCCCTCCCCACTCCCTATCTCTCTTCCCCTCCTTGTTCTGTATGTAGCAGATGTATTCAACCCTAGGGTGATCAGCAGAGCCCCCCAAAGAGCTGGGCTCTCAGGTCCCTAAATCACGTCAAGGCCACGGCGCTCTGGCCCTGACCCTAACAGAGCCCTGGAGAGAAGCGAACAGAACCATTTTTCTATCTGATGCGTGAGATAACCACCGCATCTCGTCTCAGCCTGCTGGCCGCGTGGCCCTGAAAACCGGGGGGGGGGTGCTCGGGCCTTGGGTGAGGGGAGTTGGGGCTCCTCCGAGAAAAGAGGCAAGTGAGATTTGAATGGATATTTTTGAAGAAATGAACCAGGCATCAGGTCCTGCCGGGGAAATGCAGAGGTGTCGCCGGCTTCTGGATGGCGGAGTCCTCCCATCTGAACCAGGACATGCCCGGGACCTAGGACGTGCAGCTGATCACCCTAGGGTTGAATACATCTGCTACATACAGATGTATGTAGCAGATATGTATACATACATCTGCAATTCTTGCTTGCACCCCTTGCTCTTTCCGGATAACGGCCTGTCCTGAAGGAGTGGGGTGGGGGTGCGGTGCAGAGCCCCAGCGCGCAGGCAGCGGTCTTAGGTCCTAAGGCTTCCGCCCTGGCTCGCTGCAGCCTTGGCGTCTGCTCCAGCCTGCTGCACAGCCACCGCCACCTGGAGCGGCCCCTGGCGCGCTGTCAGGGCTGGAGACGTCTCAGATAGGAGAGCGCACACCCTCCTGGCTCCCGGCGAGCGTGCGCGGGAGGCACACTTGTGTGTGACTGCGTGATGCGCGGCACCTCGGGTGGCAGTTCCCAGCCAGACCGAGCCCCCTCTCCACACCACGTGTGCCTACTCCCTCAAATTACTCATCTGCCTTTCGCCACCCCACCCCCAGCTCGCCCCGGGTCCAGTTCTGCCCTTGTGGGGTCCCATTTCCTTTCACCTCGGGACAGCAGGAGGTGACTCTCGGGTTTCCGGGATGAGCCCGAGGTCCCGCCAGTTTCTAAGGAGCCAAGGGCCCCGACTCATGGGCGGGCGGAGGGCGGGGAGAAAAGACTGCGACTCTGGGATTGGCCGGGCCGGGTGCATGTGGCCCCCCGGTGAGCAGCCCCCGCCCCCGCCCAACCGCCGCCGCATTCCCAGGGGGGCGCGGAGGAGGAGCCGCTCCCCAACTTCGTGGCCCACGGAGAAGTGGGGGTCAGGGGCGGTCTCCGCCCCGCGGGTCTCTGTCCTGACGGTTCGGCCTGCTTCCAGGGCAGCCATTGCCATGGAGACCCCCGAGGCTATAAAGGCAGGTCTCCGGGCGGACGGCAGCTGCCGCGCCGCTGAGCCCCCCAAGTAGGAAGCCAGCGCCCTGGCGGGGCTCAGCCCCCGCAGCAGAGAAGGAGGCGGGGGAACGGCGCCTGCAGCTCCAAGAGCGGCGCGCCCCACCACGGGCTGGAGGCTGGCGCGCGCGGCGGGTGTCACGGTCTCAGCGGGGAGCAGGGGCCGCCCCGGGTGCGGGTGAGTGGCACGGCTCCAAGCCCCGCGAGCCGGAGGGGCGCCGGACCAGGGGAAGCGTCTGGAGACTCAGGAGGGGTCCGAGCCGGGGCTCTGGTGGTCTCCCGCCTGCCCGCAGCGGAGCCCGGAGTAGCGAGCAGCCCACACCTCTAGGCGGGAGGCCACGGAGGGAGTAGCAGGACCCAGCAGCGCAGCCCGAGAGAGGCGCGGGAACCAGAACCGCTGCCAGCCGAGCAGCCACCTAGGGACCCTCGGCCGCAGGTGCCCACGCGCAGAGGGAGCGGAGCCGGGCGCGGGAGCCGAGGCGCCCTCGTGCGGAGCCGCCGGGCCGCCGGGGCGCGTCGGCAGGAGCCATGCTCAAGCCCAAGGACTTGTGTCCCCGAGCGGGTACCCGCACCTTCCTGGAGGCCATGCAGGCGGGCAAAGTGCACTTGGCCCGCTTCGTGCTGGACGCGCTGGACCGCAGCATCATCGACTGCCGCGCGGAGCAGGGTCGCACGCCGCTCATGGTGGCCGTGGGGCTGCCGGACCCCGCCATGCGCTCCCGCTTTGTGCGGCTGCTGCTGGAGCAGGGGGCGGCGGTGAACCTGCGGGACGAGCGCGGCCGCACCGCACTCAGCCTGGCCTGCGAGCGAGGCCACCTGGACGCCGTGCAGCTCCTGGTGCAGTACAGCGGCGACCCCGAGGCCGCCGACTCGGCAGGCAACAGCCCTGTGATGTGGGCAGCGGCGTGCGGCCACGGAGCGGTTCTCGAGTTCCTGGTGCGCTCCTTCCGCCGCCTGGGGCTGCGCCTGGACCGCACCAACCGCGCGGGCCTCACGGCGTTGCAGCTGGCCGCAGCGCGCGGCCACGGGACCTGCGTGCAGGCGCTCACGGGGCCCTGGGGTCGGGCCGCCGCTGCCGCGGCTGCCCGGGGCTCCAACTCCGACAGCCCCCCGGGCCGGCCGGCTGCCGCGCCGAGCCCGGAGCGTCGACGACCCAGCCCACGCCGCCTGCCGCGGCCTCTCCTGGCACGCTTCGCGCGGGCTGCGGGCGGCCACGGCCACGGCCACAGCGGCGAGGCCGCCCCAGCGGGCAAGGGCTCGGGCCGGCACCGGGCACCGGGTGGCGAGCGGCCCGAGCTGGGCCGCAGCATGAGCCTGGCGCTGGGCGCCATGACCGAGGAGGAGGCGGCACGCCTACGGGCAGGGGCCCTAATAGCCCGGCCAAACTCACCGCAGGCTGCGGGGACCGCGCGGTGGCGTTCGCACGAGGTGCTGGAGGGAGCGCCCCCAACCTTAGTGCAAGCCCCCGTCGGCCTTAGTCCCCACCCCGAGGGCGGCCCTGGCTCTGGCCGCCTGGGTTTGCGCCGACGTTCCACAGCCCCAGACATCCCCAGCCTGGTCGGGGAGGGTTCGGGACCCGAGAGCAGCACGGAATTAGAGGCCAACGCTCTGCCCCTCTCGGCTCCTGGGCCTAAGCCCTGGCAGGCGGGCGCCGAGGCCGTAGTGCTGCAGGCCCAGCGATAAACAGCAAGGGCCGAGCCCAGCTGTACTTCCTGTCTTTCCAGGTCCTCACCTTCTCGCACCCTGCCCCACCCTTCAGAACCTGTCCTCACTGCCAAAGCGAGACCTCCAGCAGTCCTCCACCAGAAGTAAGAAAGGAACCCAAACTCCTCCGTGTGCTTTGCTAGTCTAGATCCCTCACCCTCCTTTGGACCTGCCTTTCCTGGAAGTCAAGGAGGAGCAGAGCTCCTCTGTTAACTTCCACCAGAAAGGTAAATTTGAGGCTCCATCTGCCAAGGTTATGGGACTCTGTCAGGCCCCCTGCCCTTTGCTGAGTTTCCCAGCACCCTGGCAGCCAGGCAAGCAGAAAAGTTGACTTTTCCAAGGCCTGGCCTCTTGGCTGGCGATAATGAAGCTAATGCAACAAACTACCAAAATCTCCCTCTTGCTTGGTGTTTGAGGGGAGGATCTAGACAGGAGGGCTGATGGGGAAGAAATCTGGTAGTTAAATTTTTCCAGGGTAGAAATTTCTGCTTCAAGACAAAACATTTTAGCGGGCAGCAGAGCTTCAGGTGTTGGCCACCAGTTGTCTTTTGCACCAGCTTCTGGGTAACAAGTGCCCTCTGCCTTTTACCCTAGGATTCAACTCCATGGACAGTGTAGGGTCAGGTCTCCCCCAAACCCTTGACCAGCCAGCCTGCTCCTCAGCTCCCATGCATTTGAAGTCCATCTTGGTGGGTCACTGATTCATTCCCTGCCGGCTCAGCCTTAATTCCACGCACTCCCTTCCCAGAGGCTCGAAATGGAAAGGATTTAGCACTTCCCCGCCCCCACCGCCTCTCGAACCGCACGTGGGTGCTCGGGCAGGGTGGAACGGTTGCAAAGGCTTTTTACTTAATTACATTTCTTCCAACCCTCAAAGAATTCGTGTTTTGAGGCTTTGTATATATGAAGCTGAAAGCAGCGGGTCTGATCCGAAGCTTAAGAACCTGACAATGTCTCTTTAAATAGAAGCTCCGCGAGGGGGATAATTGACTGAAGTGTTTTCGACGTTCACCGGCGGCGCGCGGGAGTCGGGAGCCCACACGAGCCGCAGGTCCCGATTTAAATTACATTCGACTTGGATGAAAACTGAAAAGGGCCAGTTCTGCATCCCCTGCTCCTCGCTGGGCTGTTAATGGAGGGCTGGGCCGATGCTAAAGGTCGAGACCAAGGACCCCTGCCTGTGCCCCCCTGCGTGGGACGCAGGCCCAGCCCAGCTTCCAGCTTTCATCTGGGCACATTAGTGACTCAGAGACCTGCGGTAAAGGTCTTCGCTGGCCGTGTCTTTTGTCTCCCGCTCCCGCCCCCCCAACCTCCCCCACGCTCCCACTGTTCCCCCCTAGCGAGGGGGCGGGCACAGGGGAGGTGACAGGTCGCTCGCGCTAGGACCCCGCGGAGGCGCCGGCACGGGTGTCGGTGCGCCCGCCCCGCGGGGTGGTGGCAGGTGGGGGTGCTTTGCGAACCCCGAACATGGAGCGCGCAGCCCCTTCCCCTGCCTGCGACGTCGTCGATGTATCTGTCTGCAGGACGGAAGGTTCTCGACAGTAACTCCGAGGGAGCCGCCCACCGCGGGCACGATCCTGCTGAGAAGTTAGGGCGGAGAGAGCGCGGGAGCCCAGCTGTGGCCTGAGCGGGCTACGCACCCCGGATCGGCCCTACACCCTGGGCCCTACACCCTGGGCCGCGCGGGCCGCAGCCTGGACGTGATCCATGGTGCCCCCTGGTGGCTAGCGGCCTCGCTGCGCCCGGGCTCCGAGCCCAGTCTTCTGGGTTTTTTTGGGATCGCTAATGTGTACTTTTCCCTCCGTGTGCGTTGATCATGGAATCCTCTCCCTTTTGTAGAACACTAAATCCGGATACTTGAAGTCACTTCACAGCAGAGAAGTGTGGAGCAGAGAACCAAAAACAGCAACGACGACAATGAAAGCACTCACTGCGTGTAGCAGGAGCCCAGATCCTTCCCTAAGAACCCCAAATTAACCTTCAGTTGAGGCTCCCTGTCCTGAGAGCGCCTGCTGTCTGCTGAAAAGTTGGAGCTTTCTGAATACTGGAACCTGCCAGTTCCATGAAGTTTTCTTAGAGTAGCTGTTCTCTTTTCTGAGGTGTTCTATCCCTTTCCCCCTCTGCCCCAAACATCTGCCGTCCTGTCCCCAGACGGGGTGTTAGGTAACTAACATCAGTGTCATGCTAGGGTGGGGATAACCGGACTCTCCAAATGCAAACTGCTTCCTTCTGACCTGTGCTTGCTGGTTTATTCCCTTTCCGCTGTGTTGAAGCAGTTGTTAATGGTGTTAGGATACAAGTATTCTGGTCCGAGATCTGGGTCTTGCATTGCATCAGAGGCTCTGTTCTTTCCAGGGCCGTGGACATTGTGGCTTTCGGGTGAATGTTACCTTGGGCTCTCTTTGTTGGAGAAACAGCTAGTGGAATGGCCTAGAGCTGAGTGGTTGGTTGAAAGTCATGTTTCAAAAAAATGTTAGTGTTCTGTCTGAACTGAGCTGTGTGTCTGACTACCTTGCTATCCTTACAGATATCTTCATTTTGAGCCCAGCTCACTGCACAACTCCATGTTCACTACACTCCCCACCCCCCTGCCTCCAACTGCCTCATTGTCAGCCCTAGTGTACTGAGGCTGGGATCCTCTCTAGGTCTCCCCACCACAGAAGACTTCGCTAAGCAATTTGTTCTTCCTACTATTACTGCTTTGTCATTGTGAAGAATCACCCCGGCCACTGAAGCTCAGTCCTTGTTGGTGTGGGAGGCGGAAGGACGTATACACACCCCTTTGGATTCTGTGTGGTAGAAGGACCACAATAGCTAATAAACCCAGTATTCCCTTGTGAGAACTGGCCTGTGTCTGCCTTACCACTCAGTCCCAACTCGTGACTCCCTTTGGAGGGACAGAAGGGTGCTCTTGCTTGCTGCACAAGCTGCCCGTGCTTGTCAACCCCATCCCCGGCTCCTGAAGGCCAAAGGGGCTGGGGCTGCAGGACCAGCTCTGCTGTCTGGTGCAATGCTGTGGGGAGCAAGCAGAGGTCTGCACGGCCCTTTGCTCCTGGCTGAAAGGTGACTGGGAGCCCTGGGCTGGGTGTAGGTCTCAGGAAGGAAGCAGAGTTCTGTCAGAGTAGAAGTTGAAAGGCAGCTTTGCTCGCCTTCTACCCCACATTGCTTGGTTTCCAGCCATTTCTCTGTGCGGTCCCAATATTGCACTATCTCATTCAGTTCTGAGAAACCAAACAGACTGCTTTCTCACTGGCAGCCTGAGGTCTAGGGCATGAGAAGCAAACGGAAAGGGAGAGGCTGATGAAGGGCACCTGAGGTCATCCCCCAAAGCTTTCCTGCTGGGGCCCTTCTCCCTCCAGGAAGGAGCCCTGTTTCTCATCTGCTTCAATCCCAAGGGCCTTTCACTTCCTGTTTCCCTCCTTCTCTGCCCTCATTTTAGGCCCACATGTCAACAGGGAAGTTGGATGTTTTGAAGACTCCAGTGACTCTGTGCTGGGCTACTCGAAGACTCACTCCAGGCCGTCTAGGTCCAAGACAGTCTGATTCCAATCCCAGAGACACCAGGAAGCCCAGAGGTTTGAACACTCAGTTTAATTTAAAACAGGCACAAGTGCAAACAATTCACAAAAATTTCTAGGGAAGATGCTTTTGTTTTTAAAACTCTGACCTTAAAAAAAAAAAGTCCTTGCAGTTTCTTTGCCCTAAAGCAGGCCATAAGGGGACAGAGGAATCTAAAAACATGACCTGGATTGGGTCCTGGTACTTCCCTGGCTTCCCCTGTCCCACAACAGCCTGGAGGCAGCAAGGGAGGACAAGGTGGCAGGTGTCTGCAGAGGCAGCTAGGACAGCAGGTTTGCACAAATGGGGTGTCCATTCCTTTAGCATGATGGAACCCCAGGAGTGGTTTACCTTCTGCCCCAGACTGGGATTCTAAACAGAAGGACAGGCCTCTGATGACCTGGCTCAAATGAAGGTGACATGTGAAGCAAAGTTTATTCCCTTATCTCCTGTCTCTGGTTCTCGGACTCCACAGTATGGGAGAAGCTCAGCAGCCTCACAAGTACCCAGCAAGTGTTAGACTCCATAGAGACCCTTTGCTGGTTAGGAAGAAAATGGGACTTGACTGGTGGGGAGCCAGGCCAAAAAAAGCAGGTCCTTCAGAGTGGACTTCGGTGGAAGAAAGGATGGGGCAGCCCCTCTTAAGTTGGCTGTGGGTAACTGAAGGGACCCAGCCCATTGGGGTGACCTTCCTTTCCTTCTCTCCATACTGTGAAGTGAGGCCACTTTTACCAATTAATCCCACTCTGTCTTTCACTCAGAAAATGCCCCCTGCCTGTCCCATAGCCAAGGAGGCCATCCACAGCTGTGAGCAGGCTGTGGACGGAGGACAGTTCGGGGGACAGAAGCAGGTGTGGAGGAAGGGGAAATGCCTGCAGGAAGTCAGGCCAAGGGAGGAATGAGGATTTGAGTAATCAAAGCCTTCCCAGGGCCCTCTGAGATGCCAAGGGTTGAAGATGGAGCTGAGAACAGCAGGTATTCATGTGAATGGGCACTTTGCCCTCTAGGGAAGCCCAGGATGCTAGTGTACTACAACTACCTTTAAAAATTCCACAGCAGCCTGTTCTGCTGTGCTGGCCACAGACGCCAGGACGCTGGTCTCCAGGTTTCTTAGAAATATCCCTGTGCAAATAACAAGGGGTCATCCTGCAGAAGGGGTCTCGATCATCCCAAAGGAAGGAGGGACCCTGGCGGGCAAGAGAGACCAAGGGGGCAGGTCCAGCCTGGCCCAGTGGGCAGAGGGGCAGCAGGGTGGGCGTAGGATTTCACATTCAATCTTTGGAGAGAATACTGAGAACAAGGCAGGCAGGCCCTGCCAGCGGGCTGGCTGCCCAGTGTCCCCTGCCTGTGGGCACAGGTGGCAGGCGCACTTTGGGGGTGGGCTCAGCAGGTGGAGGTCTGCTTTCGGTAGAGTTGAATCAGGGGTACCAGGCACTCGGGCAGCCCCATCTGCAGCAGGAAGGGGTGATCCAGGAGCTCCTGGGCTGTGGCTCTCTCCTGGGGCTCCCGCACCAGCATCCGTTCCAGGAAGTCTCGCAGCACTGGAGAGACCTGTGGAGACAGAGCAGGAAGAAGCAGCCATGGCTCCCAGTCCCTGTGGGGGACCTCAGTGTCTGGTCCCATCATTGAAAGTCTTCAATTCTCTGATTTCTTACTTCCGGCTCTTCCTAGGCTCACAGTACGTGTTGGATTATCAGGTAGGTAAAGGAGGGAGCATCAGCCCAGGAACAGGGGCTACCTTACTTGTACTGGCAGCTGCCAAGCAGTGGAATTAGCATGTTTGGAAGTCTGGGAAGCTGGGTTCCACACAGAGCCCACCCCACTGCCTGTCTCAGGGCTTTGGGCTCCCCACTTTTCTCAGGGCCAGTGGTGCAGGCTCCAAGGGGGTCAGTCATCTTGGAAGACTGGTGTTGGGGTGAGGGTTACAGTTAGTGTTACAGTGATATTGAGCTTTGGAGGGCCTGGGAACCCCTATTTTTGGGTTTGGACTCCCCAATTCTGGGGTCTGGGCAAGGGTACCCTGGTATTAGGGTTCTGGGTACCCCATTTTTGCCAGTTTCGTTGTCTTCCAAGCCAGCTGTCTTGGGGCCGGCCACAGAACAATTTTGCCACTTAGACTGGGTTTCAACCCTCTGGGATGGTTCATGAACTGGCCACCAGATGGCAGTGCTGTTTACCAGTCTTGTGCTGACCTGCCCGCAGGGTTTAAAGTGGGGGCTGGCAGGAAAGGAAAGGGCTAAATCTCAATCTTTGTCATTCTGTCTCTGTCTCTCTGTCTCTGTTTTCTCCCTCCCTCCCTCTGTGTTCCTTTCTCCCTCTCTCCCTCTTTCTGATTTTAAAGGGCAAACTATTTCTCCTTGTGATGGAGAGGCCTGTGCCCAGTCAGGCTTCTCTGGATCCCTCCGCAGGACAGTGGGCATCCCCGGTGTCCTTGCTGTCCCCACTCAGGCACATCCCTGGTGTCCTGTCTGGTGCCTGCTGAGAAATTACCGTAGCACTGCAGCTGCAGGTGCAGTTGGTGTGGAAACACGGCTCCACACTCGGCAGAGTCTGCAGAGCCTCTGGCTCTGGTGCAGGCGAGAAGCTGGGCCTGGCCAGGACTCCTGGCTCTTGTCCTGGAACCTCAGGAGAAAGAGGGTCTGTGGGACCACAAGCTGTGCACTACCTACCTTGTGAGAGTTCTTCAGCTTGGGTGGGGGGCTGTCCCGGAGCCTCTTCATGGCTTGCACGGGAGAGTCACTGAAGTAGGGGGGCTCCCCATCCACCATCTCAATCACCATGATGCCCAGAGACCAGATATCCACCTGCAGGAGGAGAATGACCTGACTGTGAGTCTGGACCCAGAGTCGGGCAGCAGTGTGCTGGCCCCAGCTCTCCTTGGTGCCCTGTGGTCATTACTTCCTGTGTGAGTGGCCAGTGCTGTGGGGACACGTGTTAGTGGCTGTGGAAGTTCATTTTGCACAGGGAAGCCTGTGCCCTTTGACCTTGCGGGGGACCCATACTTGGCAACAAAGTGCAGGTGACAGCAGCCTGATCTGAGAGAAGGGTGATCCTAAATGAGAACTTGAGAACCAGGGCCACAGCAGGAAAGTTACCTGGGGAAGAAGCTGAGGGGTAGAGGGACTGGTTACCTCGGTGGCATAGAGAGACCTGGAGATCACTTCAGGAGCCATCCAATAGGGGGTTCCCACCAGGGACTTCCTCTTGGGGACATCTTTGCTGATCTGAGCACAGAATCCAAAGTCCGAGAGCTTCACCTGGGATTGGAAGGGAAGGAGGTGGAGGATCTGGAAAAGGAGGGAGGCTGCAAAAGAGAAGGGGCATGGTGGGGAAGGACAGTGTGCCTACCCTCCCATCGAGGGTCAGCAGGATGGAGTCACTCTTGATGTCCCGGTGGATGACACCCTGGCCATGCAGGTAAGCCAGGGCCTGCAACACAGCCTCACACACAGTGGCAATCTGCTCCTCGTTCAGCCTGGACAGGGAAGGCAGGGCCACCCAGTGGGAAAGTTTCAGCAGGGCAGCTGGGCTGGGCAAGGTGGAGGGGTCCACCACACAGGGCTCCACCACACAGGGCTCCACCACACCCAGGCACTGTGTTTAGCACAGCAGTCAGGCTGAAGTCCTGAGTTACTCTTCTTTTCCCCACTCCCCTGAGCACCCTGGGTCTCAGCTACCCCTAGGTCTACTCAGCCAAATGCTCCCTGATCCCCTGTGCCAAGGCAGTGGAGGGGCAGCCTCCTGCAGGGCCCAGGCCTCCCAGCTGCCCACCTGACTTGGGAGATGATGTCTGTGAGGGCCCCGCCCTGCAGGAACTCCATCAGCACCCACAGCTCCTCACCCACCAGGTAACTCTTGTACATCTCCACCACATTGAGGTGCTGGTAGTCCCGCATGATCACCACCTAGGGCGGAGAGGCCTGAGTGAGGGGCAGGGCACCCTGCCATTGCTGCTCATGTACGTCCAATCTGGCTGTCCGCTCACCACCCTCCCTGGCGCGCCCCCCGCCCTGTCTTTCACCTCATTAAAGAGCAGCTCCCTGCGCTGCTGCTTCCTGAGGTCCATCATCTTGACGGCCACCTGGCGGCCCGAGTGCTTCTCCCGGGCCAGACACACGATGCCCGTAGAGCCCTCTCCAATCTTCACATAGCTGTCCAGCAGTAGCCGGGGGTCACCCTGGTCCACCACCATCCTGAGTGCAGCCTTGAACTGCTCGTGTGTCACAATGCCCGCGTCCTCACCAGCCAGGGCACCCTTGGCCACTGCAGGGTCCTGGGGCAGGTACAGGTTGCTGGTGCTGATCTGGGCCTGCCGGGTGCGGGGGGAGCCTGCTGGGGAGGACCGGCCCGGAAGGGGGCCCATAGCTGGGGCTGTGCGGAAGGACTTTGGGGGGCTGCTGGTGTCCGAGGCAGTCAGAGGACTGAAGGTCCCCATGGGCTGGTCTGAGGGCAAGGACTGGGCCTTGGCCACCAGGCTTGGTGGGGAGTCCTTCTGTGGTGGCCGGAAAGCAGAGCTGGGCTGCAGAGACAAGGAGAGCAACAGAAGGGCTGAGGCTGTAGGAGGTCTGGAGCAAGCTGCCTGACTAGGGAGCAGCCACTGTGCCCTCTGTCCGGATGCTGGCTGCAGGTGGGGTTTTAGGTCACAGTGGGGAGGGACGATGGGTCCCCAGTGCTGTCATGCAGCAGGCTGAACAGCTTCTCACATCCACTTTGCTACTCCTGGGACGACAGACAGCAGGTCCCTGAGGAGTCCTCAATCTGGGCATCTCCTCCTGGGCAAGTGGCAGCCAGGCCCCAGGGAGCCCGCTATGAGGCAGAGTCCTCCCTCTGTGCTGTGGGGCTCCCCATGCGGGCAGAGGTGGCCCTAGGCAGGGACACCACAGCTGTGGTTAGATAGTCTTCCTTGTGTCTGTGGCAGGGAATCTGTGCCCATGTCAGTGCTGTGGGATTCTGACCCCAGCAGAGGACCAAAGAGCTCTATCACCATGCAGGGTTCTCAGTGAGAACCCTCTGGGCTGGGATCTGGGACCACGGAGACCGGGATCAGAAGGGGGGTCCAGCCAAACCCAAGTCATGAGGCCAGAGAAGAGGAGGTCTTAAGAACTCTCCAGAGCAGCCCCTCCTGGCCTCTAGGCAGGAAGCTCCTGGCTAACGAGGCCAGGGCAAGGGTGAGAAGGTGGCACACCTGTCCTTACAGCCTGTGGGAGGGAGGCTGGAGAGAAGATGGAGCCAGGGGCAGCCTGGCCTCCCAGGGTGCCCCGCTCAGGCCCAGCCCTTGGAGCCTTTCTTGGACCACACTCTTTTGCCCTGAGGTAGAAAAAGGACCCATCCTTCACTTTTCCCCGAGGAGCCGGTGAAGTACAGGAAGAACTTCCCAGGGACCATGGAATTTTAAAGGGTTCCAGGTGAAGGACACTTCAGAGAGGCCTACATGGACTTCTCTAAATTCAGCACACTGGCAGCTGGCTTCTGTCTGTGGCTGCTGGGCTTGATCTCAGAGCTAGACTGACTTGCAGGGAATCTCCTCAGTCACCTTAGGCTGGGCTGCCTGCCTGGGGTCCCCAAATCTAGATCTCAGTCTCTGCTAGGACTGGCCAGAGTTTTTTCAAGCTGAGATGCCCTGTCCCTGGCCTTGGGGTTGAGGGGTAGGGTTAAGCAGGTACACAGTGGGGTGGAGGTGCTGCCAGCAGAGGGCCACAAACCTCCCTGCCGGCGAAGTAGGCAATGGCCTCTGACAGGCTGTACCTGGCTCAGGCTCATTATTTGCAAGGAAGAATCCTGAAAGCCCCCCAGGACTGCCTGGGCTTCTTTATCCCCAGTAAGAATACTGTAACAGTAAGCAGATTTCCCTGGGTCCCTGTCTCACTGTTCATCCATTGTAATGGACGAA
>PVJX010001668.1:135335-153115 GCA_004027295.1 Dolichotis patagonum
GGGCTGGAAGGAGGTGGGGCAGGGCTCATTTCATCACTCAATCACCTAGCAGCCAAGGCACTGTAAAAGGCTTAGGCCTGAGGAGATGCCTGCTGGCCTGTCTCACGTGGACTCAGAAAACACGCTGTCCTAGCATGATCTGTGTGTGAGGGGTGGAGCTGGGCCACCTAAAGCTCCCCTAGAGGCCACTATAACGGTCCCTTGCCTTCTCTTCACCTGGAAGCTCCTAACGCAGGCTTAGGGCGACTTCACCTCTGGCCTCCAGGACTTCTGTACAGACCCACCCAGCTCTGGGGCTGTGTGGGCTTGGGTGGTGAAGTGGATGAGCCATGTCAAGGGGCTCGGAGGGGGGCGCCCTTCCTATGCCTTCTGTCAAGGCCCCTGTGGTGATACTGCTACAGATGCGGACTTAGCTCAGAGACAGAACCTGAGTCCTGGGGCCAGGGGAGGGTGGTACAGGTGGAGCCAGTGCCAGTGTGGTTTGGGACAGAGGTGGGCTGGCTCTGGTCCCAAGCACCCTTTGGTTGGCCTCGCTGCCTGTTTCTAAAAGGAGGGAGGTTTCACTTAGTGCAACCACAGGCGAAGACCCAGTGAAATTCATTAAACCACAGCAAGAAAGGACAAGAAAGGACATGCTGTGATGGACGGGTTTAACTGTTATAGGCTGTGGACTGAGTCTGGTTACTAGCGTGACTGAGACCTTGTAGAAAGGAGGTCACAGGGAGAGCCACATGTGGAGTCACTGTGATGCCCTGTTTTCCCTCTTTCCCACGTGCCTCTCCAGCTGTGGGCTGAGGGGTTGCACCCTGAGGGCCCTGAAGGCAGAGCCTAAGTCATGACAGTTTTTAAAAGGTAATAAAGCCGTTTACTGAGGGCTTACCACCCTGACTGCCTTCAATGCTGATCTCATTTCATTCTCCCAACCCCATGGGTTGTTTCATTATCCCTTAGGTATTAGGATCGTGAGGCCTCTGACTGCTGCGCTGCAGTCCTGTTGGTGCTGTGTATCTTTGGCATATAACAGAACACAATGGTACACAGCAAGTGCACAGTAAGTGCTTGGCTAGCGTTTGCCTTCCCTTCTACATGGAATGGCTTTACTCCCTCCTCCAGCTCCTAGCCATCTCTGGTCTACCCGCCTCTTAGTTCTTCAGCTGCACTTCCAGAGCTTAGAATGGGAGCCCTGTGGCCTGTGCTTGGACCTCCCAGAGCCACACTCCCAGAGTGACTCAGAAGAAGCCTCTGCCCTGCCTTTTAGAGGCCAGGCTGGACAGCACTTACCTAGAAAGATACGCCTGCCTGGAGGGCCTAGAAGACCCACCCCCTGGATTTGGGACTGTGCTGGCTCTGTGCCCAAGTTGACCCCCACCTGCTTCCATGGTGGGGACACCCTGACAAAGAGCAGGGCCACGGTGGTTCTCAGGAAGTACAAGACATGGACAGGCCTGTGTGCCCACTGTGAGGTGCTCGTAGTAGCCCAGACAGATGTACATCAGTATCTAGCCCAGTGCCAACCCTTCTCCAAATCCCTGAAGCCAACTTGCAGGACTGCTAAGGGGCCACAGTGGGACCAAGCTCGGATTCTCACTCCCAGAGTGGTGTGTGCTGCCCTGCTACCACTGCAGTCTTTGGGGGAATGTCTTCCCAGGGACGCATCCTACAGAGAGCCCCAGTGGGACCTACCTTGCTCTGGGGCACAGGGCCTGGTTTGCTGCTGCTTGGAGGGGCCGTGGCGGGAGTGGACAGGAACATGCTTCGGAAGAGCCTGCGCTTTAGGCTGTTCTCCTGGGTCTTCGGGCTTGGGCTGCCTTCCCCACCTGGCCTGCCTGAGGCTGAGCCCACCAGACAGGACTGTGGCCGAGCCTCCTCGGAGCCATGCTTGACAGCCTTCACCCCACGTCTCCCTGTGGCCATGGGGGGTGAGGAGCCAGGCGGGGAACTCTGCAGACAGGCACCCAGCTGCAGGCAGCGCTGTGAGGCACCCTGGAACTCGGCAGGTCCCAGGGACTGTGCCTTGGCAGCCAGTCCATTGGGCAGGACTCGTGGGCTCTGTGGCTCGGGCCACGGCATCTGCCTGTGACCTGCTGGTGTGCCCCCATTGCAGCTGAGGTAGAGACCGTGCGGGTCAGTGCGCTCAGACTGGGGGCTCTGGAGGTACATGTCTGGGTCAGTGGCCCAGAGCTCATCCCCTAGCAGCCCCAGGGACTGTGCCCGCCGCCGACTGGTGGGGCTGCGGCCACGGAGGGTGTTGGAGCTGATGACCGACAACTTCTGGATGTCATTGAGCAGCCCTGAGATATAGCCATCCGTGGGCACAGAGCTGCCCCGCACCACTGTCTGTAGGGGGAAGAGAAGAGATGCATGTAAGCAGCCCTTTGTAGTGGGATGGTTGGGGTCAGGGCCCAGAGACCAGGGCTGCTGAGCATCCTGGGGGCCCTGGGGAGGAGCACTTGTGGACCTCCCGTTGTTTCTCAGCCACCCCCAGGGCTGACAGTGGGTCAGGCCTGTGCTGGCGCAGTCCCACAGACAGGAGACCCCTTGTCAACAGGGCAGGCAGGTAGGCAATAGGGGTTACACTTGAGCATGCCAAGTGGTGTGGCCAGGTGAGTGTTGGGTGAATAGGGCAGAAAGCTCCATTCTCTGGCTCTCCCTGTGGCCTTCAGAGACATGCAGAGCCAACCGAGGAGCCCAGAGACTACCCCAACACACATTGGGCTCATGTCCTCCACACCCCGACAGGGCTCCTGACCCTAACTCCCACTAAGCTCTTCCACCTACAACCTGGACCCACCAGCTAAATTTCCTTGGTTGTAACAAAAAAACAAAAACAAGGAAAAAGAGAGGCCAGGAGTGTTGGCACACGTCTATAATCCCAGCACTCAAGAGCCTGAGGCAGGAGGATCACCATGAGTTTGAGGCCAGCCTGGGCAATGTAGTGAGTTCAGGGCCAGCCTGAACTACATAGTAAGATTTTGTCTCAGAAAACCAAAAAGAAAAAAAAAAAAAAATCCCCGGGTCTGGAAGAGGCCTGGCTATTTTGGGGCCATGGATCCAAATACTGCACAGGAGATACTTATACAAAAGGTTATTCATGTAATCTAAAGTTCAAGTTTAATCAGGCATCATGGATTATTATTCGCTAAATCTGGCATCCCTTCCACTATGCAGAGTCACTCCATAGGCCCGTCTTCCTGGGACCCCAGGGAGAGACTGATGGGCAGGGAATGGAGACAGTTGATTCCCCTGTACTGCTAGCTACATGGCTCCACGGGTGCCCATGCGGCTCTGCCAGCAGCTTCCTGTGGGGAGACGGAAGATGAGCTCCTTACCTTCATGGGCTGAAGCTGTACCCGCGTGATGCGCGAAGGGTCCACCACAGGCTTCGGCCGTCGTAGTGTGTCCAGGATGTTCTGCCATTGTGGCGGGAGGCCCACAAATTTGCCCTCTTTGGGGTCAAAAGAAGTGTGGACACGGTGTTGGAAGTTCTGTGGGGCTGAGATCTCAGGACGTTTCTTTTTTTTCTTGCGGAACATGATACCTGCAAAGGGAGAGTGAAGCTGAGTTGTAGCCCAGGGACCATGGGGTGGCTTCAGTAGCTGCTGGGCAGTGGCCTGGGGCTCCCTTCCTCCCTGCTCCAGCAGAGCCCCTCTGTCCCTGGCCATAGGCTTCCTGCACGCTTATCTTCCTCAAGGAAGGGGCCAACTGCTGGCAGAATGGTCTCAGAGCCAATAAACTGGTGGAGACTATAAACAGGGAAAAGAGGTGTCTGTCTTCTGTCCATGCCACATCTCCTGCCAAGGAGGCGGACTCTGGGGATGTGTTTTTATAAAACTCAAAGCCCATTACAAATGTCATTCGTTGTCAGAGAAATTAAAAAAGGGGGAAAGGAGGGAGGAAAGCTAGCAGACTTATTTTATACAGCAAGTATGATCTTGGTTCTTTAACCAGATAAGGCTACAAGGACAGGAAAATGTGGACCAATTTCACTTATGACTATAAACATGCAAATCTTAAAAAAACTAGCAAATTGAATCCAATGGTGAGTTAAAAGGTTTTTCCTTATTATAATTGACTTGGATTTGTCCCAGGATGATACAACAACAGAAAACTGGTTAATACCATACATGACATTAAAAAGAAAAAAAACCAACCAGCTGATTCAGTCATGTGGCCCAGGCTGGGGCTGTGTATCCCGGGACCAGGGAGCCTCAAAGGGGCCCTCAGGGCCACCAGTCTTTTGCCTCAATTCTAGAAAGGGCCCAAGCTAAGGGACAGCCTGGGGGTGGGCAGGGTGACTATCTTAGAGGCACAGCTCTCCAGGGAAGGCAGAGATGCTTCTCCTTGTGGGACCCCTTTCTGGGCACAGAATTCTGCACCAATCATCCTTGGAGGCCATGCCTGCTTGTCTCACTGATTAGGTTTGTCTAAGATTCTGAGCTCCAGCAACAGTCAGGAATGACTCAGGCTTGCAAAGGACAAATGACTAGGCCCAAGAGAGGAAGCTGGAAGCCTGAGCACTAAAGGGACTCTTGAAGGGTGACCCAGTCTCACCCGGCAGAGTTAGTGGTGCAGTGGGCCTACAATCACATAGTGATAAACTTGGGCTCAGGGTGCCCACTGGAATGTGTTTGTAACCAAAGTGACTAAAACAGCTCTGTGGGTTCTTATGTCACCTGAAAAGGCCACATTCATGCTTTGTTTGTTTGTTTGTTTTTGGGACAGGATCTCGTGATATGGTTCAGGGTAGCTTTGAATTCACTCTGTAACCCGGACTGGCAGCAATCCTCCTGCCTCATCCTCCCTAGTGCTGGGATTACAGGCATGCATCACCATGCCTGGCTCTCCATGCTTCTTTTTGTCTTGAGACAGGGTCTCGGGTTGCTCAGGCTGGCCTCCAACTCCCGGGCTCAAGTGATCCTCCTGTCTCAGCCCCAGCTTGACCAGGGTCTTGATTTGAATGCTTGGCTTACTCCTCTAGCTAAAGATCTGGAGAACAAGGCCATTGCTTTGCCTCTGGCTCCTGCTGTGGAAGCAGCACTTTGCTGGGGAGGCTCACAGTTCTGGGAGGCAGCAGGACTCAGAGAGAAAAGCGAGGTCTGAACAGCTCTTGTTTTCCCACTGGGAACTCAACAATTGTGAGTCAGTCTGCATCCAGCACACACCTGCGGGAATGTCAGGGTGTTTACTGCTCCTTGAGGTTCAGGCATCTCCCAAACACTTCCTAAAGGCAGAGCCACAGATGCAGGGCCCCCACAGAACACGGACTTTGTGGTGAAATGCACCTGTTGGAGTTGCAAGTGGGTGGCAGGGAGTCTTGCACTAACTTGGAGAGACTTAGACAAGTTACCTGAAAGATCCAAGCCTCTGTGCTCACCTGTCAATGGGGTTCTGGAAGACAGCTCAGAGAGTACTCAGCAAGCAAACTCCCAACTGAAGGTAGCTGTTTTTCCTGCTATGTTGCACTCTCTGCAGTTTGTTTCTAAGCTCAGGGACTCTAGTCACTGATGCTTGGGGGGCTGCGTCTGGGAGATGTCAAATGCCTTTCTTTCTTGTCCTATTTACCTCTCAAGCGCTCATCCCTATTTGTGGGTTCATCACCACATCCTCCTGGGTCTTTGCACGTGCGTGTGCGTGTGTGTGTTCAGGATCTTCATAGCCTCAGCCCTTTTTATTTTGAGACAGTCTTGTTAAGTTGCACAGGCTGGGCTCAAACTTGAGATCCTCCTGCCACAGCCTCCCAGAATGCTGGCATTACAGCTGTGTACTACTATACCCAGTTTTGGCTTTTGCCTTTTGCTACGGACAGGTATTCATTCAGCAGGCCTACTTTTTTTTTTTTTTTTTGTGGTACCAAGGATCAAACTCACGACCTCACGTTTGTCAGGCAGGCACTGATGCTGCTGAGCTAAATCCCCGGCCCATGGCAGGTCTACTCTTAAGCCTCTGGGCAGGCCCTCTGCCTTAGCTGGTTCACTGACTTTCTTGCCCTTCTCTCTAACACTGTGAAGTGTTCTGGAGGTGCAGAGATGCCTAAAGCTGCAGGAGAGCTGCTGCCTTTTCTCTCAGAACAACCCTCTCGCCAGCTCCCTCTACCGAGCCGAGCCCTTGGCTCTTGCTGGCGGGATGCACAGAGAACCAACGGTCTGCATCACTTGGGATCTCCCTCCTAAGCCCCTCCTAACAGTGATCCCAGAGCAAGAGCTTTGCTGAGCCAGCAGGAAAGTCCTAGGAGAAACAGCAGACTTCCAGAGGTGAGGGGAAAGAGCTGGCACAATCTGTCCAGTGTGCTCAATTTAAAAGGGAGGTTGCTTGGACCATGACACATAGCAAGGCCAACACTGCCAGGGATGGCATGGCTGTGTAAACAAAAAATCTAGAAGAATCTTCATGCTCATTATTTGGGTTAAATCAGCGCATTTAGAAGGTCCTCAATTCAAGGTCAACATTTTACAAAATTGAGCCAAATGTGGTGGTACACGAGTGTAATCCCAGCACTTTGGAGACTGAGGCAAGAGGACTGCTGCAAGCTCGAGGCCAGCCTGGGTTAAATAGCAAGAGTCTGTCCCAAAAATACAAAAAAAAATTTTTTTTAAAAGTCAATTGAATTTCTGTGCATCAGCAATAAGTCCAAAAAGACATTATTTACCAATTTACATTAAAAATATCAAACACATAGGAATAAATCTAAGGAAACATCAGCAAGGTATTCACACTGAAAAATACAGAACATTACTAAAGATATGAAAGAATGTTCACAGATTGGAAGATTTAATACTGTGAAGATGTCAATTACTCCCAAATTAACCTACAAATTTATTTCAGTCTCAGCATATTTTTTTCTGGCAGAAATTGACACACTGATTCTAAAATGTACACAGAAAACACAGAGATCCAGGAATAGCCAAGGCAATCTTAGAGAACAAAGTTGGAGGATTATACTAAATATATATCAAGATGTATTATAATGCTACCATAATAAATATAGTATAGAACTGCCACCAGGATTGACAAATAGACCAATGGAACAGAAGAGAGAATCTAGAAATAGATCCACTCATCTGAGGTCACTTGATTTATAACAAAGGTGACATTGCAGTGTGATGCAGAATGGATGATCTTTTCAACAAATGTAGCTAAAGCAATTAACTATCCATGTGGGGAAAGATGGAAGCCTCAAAACTGAGTTCAGGTCATATCCCCAAATTAGCAGGAGATAGATCACAGACCTACACGTGAAAGGTAAAACAATAAAGCTGGTGGCAAGAGGGGAGGCACAGTCTGGCTGCTCCTCTCCCCCGTCTGGCGCCACTGACCACCACAGGTCCGGGGCCGAGTTGGGTGGACTTTTCTTCCACCTCTGAGCTGCTGGTCCCAACCTGTCCTCATCCATGGGTCCTGGAAACAAATGAAATGTCCAGGTTTCTTTGGCTAAAGCAGAATTCTCGATGGTACAACTTGGGTGTAGAAGACTATTACTAAAGATCTTTCCTATACTAATGTGTCAGTGCAGTAGGAATACAATAAGTACTTGGAGAAAGTATTTGCTACATGTTTGGCCAGTAGGGCTACCATGACTTCCTGCTATACCATCTCTCTACGCTTCTAAATTTTCCTTAAACATGATAGATTGCTTTTCTAGAGATAATGAAACACATTTAACTAAAGAGAAGGGTGATCCCTGAGGACTGAGTGTCTAAGAGACACTCACCCACCCGACTGTCCACTGGTGCCCAGCCACTGCCAATGGAAGACTTGGACACAAGTGCCCCTTGTTCAGGGAACACTCAGCTGCTCTGTCAGAAGCCCTCAACTTGCCACTTCCAAGGCCCGTGGTTACTTCATTTGCTCTGAGGCTGTGGTATTCAATTAAGTCAGCCCATGCCAGCCTTTAAGCTGTCTACCCCAAGATCTCTACCTCTGCCTCCACACCCCATTCACGGAGCCAAGGAGCTGTCCCCTGAGACACCGTGAGGCACAAGGGTAAAGGAGGGCGTGCTGGCACTTCCTCATGTCTCCTGAAAGAAATGACATGGGCCTCACACCTAGGGTGGTGATAACAGAGCTGGATAAGGGGCAGGCTCAGGTGGCCCTGGCTCCTGTCTGACACTTTTGCCTTCACCCAGGGGAGGGAGGCTGAGGTTGGGCCCTAGGCTAGAAACACACAATTGTGTTTAAGAAATGCTTTGAACTTCGATTTTCTGTGTGACTGCACAGGTGACCTTCCGGTGGTGGAGGCTGGTGCATGACTGGGGCAGAGGGCCTAATTCTGGGAGGAAAGAGTCCACCCCCACCAGTTTGGCACAGATCCTGTTGTGGCTGCTTCCTGGAACCTGGCAGAGGGGAACTGGGCAGTTCTTGGCAGAGGCTTTCCAGAGGAAATGCTGCCACACCTGACAAGCCCAAGCTAGTAGGAGAGTTCAGGGAGCCACAGGCTTGGGGTCTCCGAAGGGTAAGACTGTGGTGTCAGAGGAAAGGGCAGAGACAGAAAGGGCAGTAGCTTTTCTTGAGCACCTATTATGGACTAACCATTTCCAAGGATCCACAACCCTGAGAGGAAGGAATTATTATTATCCACAAATCTGGACGGGCTCAAAGAGGCTATAGCTTGCTCTGGATCACAGAACCAGGAACAACTAAATCAGAGCTTGAACCCGGATCTGACCCTAAAGCCCCTACTCCGTCCTTCTGCCCACCTAACCTGGGGCAAACTCACAGGAGCTATAAGCAGTGCGGGGGGAGACAGGGCAGCTCCTGTATCCCGCTTGCCAATTCCTTCCCTAGGTTCATGAGTGAGGGGAAGCCCAGGATGACCCCAGCTGCCTTCTTTGTAGGCCAGTCCTTACCTGGTATGGAACCAGGGGTTGTTTGCCCTGCAAAAAGTAGGTAAAATGTTACAAAGAGGTCATGGTAAGTGCTTTGGTGGTCCAGGCTTGGCATATATGAAAAGCAGAGTCCCTCTGGAGGGGAACCAGGCAACCCAGAGGCTTGGCCCCCGGAGTGGTAGACAAGGTCAGTGGCTGATGCTACTGCTCTACCACAACAAGGAAGAATCTGGCTTGACTGCTCTAGCACCCACATCAGGGAGGAGGAAACATCTGCAGTGTGGGTGAGTCACCCTCTTCAGCTGTTTTTCCTCTGGAGGGAGAAGACATCCATGTGCCAGGGCCTGGGGCACCAAAGGTACTGGGCATCACAGAGCCAGGGCAGAGCTGCACACACTAAAGTCTGTCTACACCTCACAGCAGCTTGGACAGTCAGATAAGCCTTGCCATTCTGGGCAGCCCTCTGGGAATGCATCTGCTCTAGACACGCTCTGGGTTTGCAGAATTCCTCTTTGGAAATCACCTTTGGGAACTACCTTGAACACAGGCAGCTGTTCTCCCAGCTCATCACCTCTGCTTTGTCCCAGGAGTGACACTGTTTGATGTGGTTGTCCCCGTCACCCTCTGGACCCAGCTTTGAGTGAGTCTGGGTTGTTCTTATACACTGAATCTCTTTCAAGGAAAGGGTGCTCAGCCCATGAAAAGGATTCACAAGAATGTGCCATGAGTGAGGACTGTGACTATCAGAAAGCGAACCTTGGGGGGTCTGCAGTGCCTTTCAAGGGGGCAGGATTTGGCTGGCTTCATAAATTCTGGGATATTGGTAAAGCATTTGTTAGGAATGACATTGGTCGGGAATTTCTAGGCAACTGGGAAGACAGGAGGCAGCTGCATTCTGGGCCAGCTCCTGGCTCCCAGGCAGCTCAAGGTGCCAGTGAGTCAGACTGGGGAACCCACAGTCTGGCTTTTTCCAAGGGAAGGCCAGGCCCTGTTTATCCCAGGCCATGAGGCTCTGGGCTTGTGGTCTTGGCCTGCTCTCCTAGACCTCAGCATTGCTGCTGTTGACAAGGTGCTGGACCCAGTCACCTCTCTCAGCCTCTGCAGGCACAGTGAGGTGAGTGACAGCATGCTCTTCAGCATGTTTTTGCTCAGGAGCAACTCAAGGTATTTTTAGTAATCATCCCTCAGGAAGGACCTAGTGTCAGTACCAGGCTCTGGACTGAGCATGCCACATATGTGATCTCCTGCTTACAAGTCTAATTGAACACCATTACAGTTCCTATCATGCAGGCAATCAACTCAGTGGCCAGAGAGACTAAGTGACTTGCCCAAGAAGTCTCACAGCAGCAAGAAGGGGCAGAGTCTGACCCAGATATCAGGTGAACTTGGCTTCAGTCAGCCATGAGCACCCACCACGCCATCCTGTATCATTCTCAGGCCCACCAAGACAACTTGGGGAAGAGCTAATCCTAGAATCACAACCCCGAATGCAGGGAAGCTACAGAACTTAGACCAAGATCCTGGGTATGGCCACCATGCAGCTCCAGAATGGCCTGCAGGGGACTTGATCCCCTTCAGAGATGGGTCCCAACACCCAGAGATCTGCAGCAGGATTGCCTGCCTTCTCTGTAGTTTTCCTTAGGATCTGTCACACACATACTTCTACAACCAGGGATGGTTTTCCCTGGCCCCTGGTAAGAATTTCTGTGAACAGAAGACAAAATTCCACTGAACAGTCTCATTTGCTGGAAAGATTTTTCTCAACCTTTATTTCCTGAAGTTCATTTGAATATAAAGACTACATCATTCATTCCTTTACTCAATAATATTTATTACATACCTGTTCTACTCAGGGCTCCGGGGACCACAGTAAACAAAACAAGATCCTCTCCCTCTCGTAGGTCAGCTTGCTTCTTCCAAGTAGGGGTTACAACGGGCCAGCCTGCTCCGTCCAAGGAGACAGTGAGGCGCACCCCAGACAAGCCCTACTCTCTGCCCACCCCAGTTCCTGTCCCCCAGCAATTCCTGACGGGAGCCTTCACATCTCCAGTGTGCTCAGCAACAGGGAGCTCCTGCCCCTTTCCCTGCCTTCTGTTCCCTTGGCGCCCTTGCTGCCAATCTTTGTGTGGAGCTGAATTCTGCTTTCTCTCGGCCCCCACCAGAGTCCAGGTGTGCCATCTGCTCTTCATCCAATACAAGGGGCAAGAGAGGCAGCACTCCAGCACCCTATCATGGTACCCCAAAATATACCACAGCAAGGCAGTACCACCTCCTTTTCTGTCCGTTGCCACATGCAGGACAGGAGATCTTGGCCCCAGACTGGTCCCTCTGTCTCATGGGCCACAGGTCTGTAGAACAGGTTAGGCACGTGGTGCCAAGTGTGGGAAGTCCTCAGAAGGCTGAGTTGTACCCAGAGGTTCTGCGGTCCCATTTGAATGACCCAGGGAGATGTGACATATGCCAGGGCAGAAAGCACTGTGCAGGTAACAAGCCACCTGTCTGGCCCCCTAACCCCTTGTCACCATCCCCATACCACAGGCCTCAGTGAATCCCCAAGGGAGAGATAATGGGCTGTTATTTAAAAGAATCCAATCTCATTCAGTGGCTATGTCAACACTCAAGCTGAATGAGGAGCTGGAGAGCCAGGCTGGCCAGCCAAGGAGGTCAATATTGACTCAGGCTGCCTCTCGGCCCAGCTCCAGCCTGCTTAGACAGTGCTGCATCTGAGCCAGACCAGCACCTTGACCTCACTTACTGAATCCCCTTCCTCTCCCAGTGCACGGTGTGGCCTTTCCTTGCCATGGGATGACCTGAAGCACGATATTCCCTGGGGGGCTGTAGACCAGGGCCCCTCTCCCTATCTCAGATTCCAACAGCCTCTAGACACAGAAGCCTGAGTCCTCTGCACAGAGCCCTGAATGCTGAGCCAGGAAAAATTTCTACAACCCCTAGTCACAAGAGGGCCCTGTGCTTTTACAGCCCTTAACCTTTCATATCTCTCTTTTATTTATCTCCCTGTGTTAGGCTCACAAAACCATGTGAGACAGGCTGAGCCCACTGGTCCTATTTTAAAGATGGCAGGCAGGAGATGGTGAGAAAAGAGAAGATATGCATAGAAAGTGCCTACCACATGCATGTCATACTGGGTGATTTTTATTAGTGCATTTCACGGTTAATGGTTGATATCACAAGCTCTGTTTTATAGACAAAGGAAACCAAAATTTTACAGATGAAGCAACTGTCAAAGACGCTAAGTGTGGAGCTGGAATGAAAAGTCCCCAACTCCAAGTTCCAACGTCATCCACCATGCCCAGTATCCACAGAAGTCAAATGACCTGCCCTGGATCATGCAGCTACTTGAAGAACAAACGAAACTGAGAGCTTCCATCCAAACACTCCAGGGAGCGGTATGCTCAGGCTGCCCGTGAACATACGCCTACAGGTGACATGAACTCAGGATGCTGCTGTTTCTGTCACTAAATCTGAATCCATTTTAGAAACAGCCCCTTCCCTGGGCCTCAGACCCCTGAATTAGGGTCTTTCACCACTCAGCCTCCTTGGACTCTCTGCCTTTCCTTTGCTTCTATTGTTTTGTTGTAACAGCCTCTGACAGCATCTTCCCAAATGACCAGACCATTCTCAAAGTCCTCTAAGGGAAGAGGGCTCAGGGTAGCTTAATCTTTTCCAACCAGAGCCTGGTGAGGCTGCCTCTGGGGCTGCTAGATACTTAGTACAGCAACTCCTTACAACTACCCTGTGAGGACAGTCTCTCCATCCTTGTTTACAAATGACGTTAAAAAGTTTACAGAAAAGTAAAGTAACTTGCTTATGGAGCCAAAGTCGAAGTCAGGATTCAAACTCAGCTCTTCCTGATTGCAAATGTGTTCTTGGTCAACTGTCCTATATATGGTCTGAGAACTCTCAATATATGCTGCACAAATCACAAAAATGACCGCGGTCATAGAATCTAGCCTTTGCCCCACACCCCACCTAGAAAAACAAGTCAGAGAAGCCCAAGAAGAGTCCACCAGAATCAGGCAGGATACGGAGAAAGCAGCCCACACTGCTACACCACGTGTGGAACGCCACTCTGGGCATGTGAAGGTCTAGGGCAGTGTTAGCAAGTCTGGGCACGCGTGGCCTGGGTGACACTGCCTTGCCCCAGTCATGCTGACAGTCAGAGTCTGGGCGAGGCCTGGGGCAGGATGTCTGAAGCTCTACTCACTGGCACTGGGGCTGAGGTGCTGCACCCACTAAGGATTGAGAAACAGCACCTGGAAAGGGCACGGGGCTGCCTCACAATGCCAAGAGGGAGCCAACCCAGAGAGCCACCTGCCTGCCCACAGTCCCTCCACAGGCTCTGGAGGGCCTTCACTCACCTCTGGGCCGCTTTCTCCGCCTCCTCTTCCTGGAGTCTCCTCCCTTCAGCGGTCAGCTCTCTTAGGCGTGGAAGAGCAGAGGACCAAGGAGCCTTCCTGGCTGGTCCTTCGCAGGCCTAGACAGAAACAGCAGAAATACGTTGTTACAGATACAGTAAGTGTCTCCACAGATTCTGCGACTGGCTGGAGCCAGGCGGCTGGGAACCGCCCCGTGCCGGCCGCTGACTGAGGACCCTGCGGCCGAAGCCGGGCGGTGGGCGCAGTGCCCCGGGTCGGAGCCTCCCCAGCCCGCCACGGCCACCGCACCCCTGCCCTCCGCGTCGCCAACGCCGCGGTCCGTGGCGCTCCCGGGCCCCGATCCAGCCGTGCCCACGGCCGAACTTTGAAGCAGCAGAGACCCTGGAAAGGGGTGCGGGTGCGGGGAGGGTCGGCGGGCCATCGGGCACCCACCTGCCGCGCAGGAAGCCCGGGAGCGCTCTCGAGGCCGCCGTCCTGGCCCGCCCTCCGCGGGAGGGACCTCGGCGGGAGCGCGGGAGGGGCCGCGCTGCATGTTTGCGCAGCGCCGCCGCCGCGCACCTGGCCGCGAGTTTGATTTCAGGGTGTGGCCTCAGGTGTAGCAAGCGCAAGGCCCGGGAAGATTCGCCTAGGGGTGCAGGGGGGTGGAGCCTCTTTGCAGAAGGTTGGCCGGTGCCCAGCGCCCCGCCTGACTCCCGGGCTCCAGCCCCCACCACCTCCAGTGGGCACCCAGAGGCTGCGCCCGCTGCGATCCGCCTGCCTGCCGCGCGAAGACCAGACCTAGATCAAGGGCTGAGCGCAGGCTGTGTGCGGTTCATTCTTTCATTTGCCTTGCAGATGCGCGCGCTGGGACCACTCTCGGGCTCCTGAGAGGTGGCGCTGGCGCCACCCATGCATCCCGTACAGACTAAGCTGGAGTCCTAAGCCTGGCACCTGAACCTGCCTGTCCTGTGTGGATGAGGACCCGAGACTGACTTGGGGTAGCCTTCTTGTGCAGACAGAAGAGCAGGGTTTAAAAGGATCCCAATTCCTGTGTTGCATCTTACTTACCCCTGACCTCAGGATTCCAGGGTAGGGGACCTTGGGAGAGAGAAAGCTTCCAAGAGCACTACACCCTGAAACAGAGAGGGTGGGGCCCACCCCGGAGCCTTCTACTTAAATTTCTGTTCCAGACTCAACATCCCCTGGGGTTGTCCCATTTGTCCCCATCACTGCCCTAGCCAAAAACCGAAAAACGACCGTTTTGCTATCTCCCTGCCGCTCTTTGGGGTGGGATGGGACAGGCTGCCTTGGGGTACAGCGTGGTTGCTGTGTTGGGGGCAGGGCAGGGGCCACCTTCCCGTGAGAAGGAATTGAGAAGATCCTTGCTGTCCTTGGCGTGGGCCTCTAGATAAGGCTGTGTGCTGGCTGAGTGCTGAGGGAATTCTGGCTTGGAAATTGGGTACATCTGGACCCCAAATGGCTGACTGCAAGTGGCGGCTGGGTGGTGGCCATGTCACAGAGCAGGGACTGCTTTTTAATTAAAAAAAAAAAATTGTAATCTTTGTTGGGTACCTGAAATTTCAGTTATCAATTGAGTCCACGATTGCCACTCACTTTTATTCACTGATTCTTTACCTATCAATGCTATTTATGGATAAATCATTTACATTCTGAGCCCTATTGCTATGCAGTTTACTGTAAGGCTTTCACCAGCTAGAGCTAAGGTGATCCGTTGGGGACTCACCAGCCCTGTGCTGGCCTGTGCCCTGTGTCTGGCTGCACCACAAGCCCCAGTCTCCTCAGTTCCCCCAGGGAAGGCAGGGATGGTGTTGCCAGCCCTGTGTACTGTGGGAAGGTTGTGTGGAAGCCAAGGCAGCTGACGGCCAGTCCTCTGCCACCTCCCCAACACATGCGTGGATGTCCATAGCCTCCGTTCTCCTCTCCGTATTCCCCCATCATTCCTGAGTTGATTCTTTCTCTTTCCTCTGAATGGACACTGTAGGGTGACTGTGGGCCAAATCCTAACTTCTGTGGCCACAGAGGAAGCTGACTGCTGAGTTCCTTGAAGGAGCCATGGGAGAGTGACAAGAAAGAGGCACGAGTGTGGCTTTGCCCACAAGTTAGTTACCCTGGGACATTGGTGTGCTGGCCTGATGCTGGCTACAGGAAGAAGGTTGTGCTGTATGGAGCCTGGAGAGAGAAAGAGTGCTTGATGAGGGTTTGAAACAAACCACAAACCAAAGTTAAAATGAAATGTGTTATGTGGATGAACCTAGAATTAACACCCTAAATTACTTTTTGCAGGTTCACAGGTGTATATGAGAATTATTTTTCTAATACAAATGCATTGTATGCCAAAACCACAACTGCAAACAATACTTTTGAACTATAATTAAATGCAGTATTAGAATATTATCAGAAATGAACTGGTATTTAACTTGGTTTGAATCCAGGTTTGGGTATTAAAAAATGGCTACTAGCTGAATCCCATGCTCACTCTTAGGGAGAAAGTCTAGGAAACCTGGGGTTCCCTTCACTCTTGGGAGCTGCAGTGGGGCTTGGGGACTCAAGAGAGGCAGAGGCTACCAAATAAGACTGACCATCACTGGAGGTAATCAAGAATAGCTACCATTTAAGTATGCCAGAGAAAAAGTTCCCATGCTGTGTGTAAGATTAGGGGACCTCCTCAGCGGCATAAGTGCTTCCCTTATAAGCACGCGATAGTGAGTTCGATCCCCAGTACCAATTTTTAAAAAAAAGCGCTAAAGATTAGGGGACCTCTTGGGCCCACCCCGGCACCACCCTTCTGTGCCTCCAGCCTTCTCTACACATGTTTTGCTGCATGGTTGGATGAGGCCATGCATGTTGGGATGCCTGGGACCTGCAGGCTTGTTCCTGAGCGATTACTTCTTATGTGTCACCTCCTCCTTTTCTCTTCTCTTCTGAACCATGGCTAGTCTAGCCTTGCTCAGGAGAGGGCAGAATGGCAGTATGAGAAATATCAGAGGCAGTCTGGGGGACAGCACTTTCTCCAATATACACGAGCCTCCCTCCAGCCCCCTTTCCTTCTCAGGTTGCTTTGCCAAGCAGGGGAGTGGGCGGCTGCCACCCTCTTCTGAAGAGCCTTGGCCGCTGGCATGGTCTGGCTGAAGGAATTGATCAGGTACTGCCATTCTATAAATTGGGCAGAAGCCCTGGACAAAGACATCGAGAACAGATATTTCCCTGCCTGCTCTGGGAAACGTATGGGCTGCCAGGGCCCTAAGGCAGCACTTTCCAATCCGTTTTCAGGCTGTCAGGCCTGTTGTAACATCTGAGCACCAGCAGCCAGGGCTGAGAGCCCAGGTTAGGGCCAAAGAGGAAAGATAGGAATCGGCTTGTGGTTTAGGAATACAAACACATTATCCTCTTCCTATGCCTTTCTGCTCATGACTTGAAAAGCTTCCTGGGGATCAGGCCCCGCTAAGCTCTCTTACTCCTTGCTGAGCTTCTCGCTTGGGATGGCTCTGCCCTCCCATGATAAAAGTAACAGTAATGCCTGCTAATTACTGAATGCTTCCAGTGGGCCAGGCCTCACGCTAAGCTGCATGTAAGTGTCTCCCCGAGTCCTCACAGTCCCAGAATGTAGGCATAGGACTGCTACCATTCTCATTTCACAGATGAGGACACTGAGGTGCAGAGTGGCTAAGGAACCAGCTTAGGTCTTATAATTACCACTACATACTGCATGTTTATGCCTCTCTCCAAATTCACATGTTGAAATCTAATCACCAGTGTGAGAGTATTAAGAGGTGAGGCCTTTGGGGGTGATTAGCTCATGAAAGCAGAGCCCTCATGAGTGGGATTAGTGCTTTCATAAAAGAGCCATAGGAGGTTCTAGTGAGAAGACAGGATCTGCTGCAGTCTTGAGCTTGGATTTCTCACCTCCCAGAACTATGCAAAGCAAATTTCTATTGTTTATAATGCACCCAGGCTATGGTATTTTGTTACTGCAGTCCACATGGAGTAAGCTAGTGACTGAACGGAGAACCAGAATCTGACTGTAAGCGTGCACGAGTCCGACCCCAAAGCCTGTCCTCTTCATTCCTCAGAAGGTCCTGGTGCCAAGGACTATCTGAATAGCTGATGAGAGGACAATGCAGACCACTGCCCACAAGCCAGTCATGTGAGCTGCAGGGCGATAGAGGGACATGCCCCGCTGCTACTTCTAAGCACGGGGATCCCAGTCTGGAACTCAATATGAAGGGCTTGAGGGGTCACTGAGTCCCCAGATGCTGAATTCCCTAGTCGTGAGTCAGCACCCTGCCTGAAGTCCCTGCATCTGCCTCTCCCCAAGCCACCTGTCCTTCAGAGATCCAAAATAAGCTCTGCAACATCAGGCCCATGTGCAGGGACACTAATGGAGAGGAGGGGACAACACATCTGCTTGCTCCATAGCAGGAGGAGCCCCTCCCACAGCTGGCATAGGGAGCTATGGAACCCTCTGTGGTATGACACAGAGCATAAGCCCAGGATTCTTCCAAAAGGCTGTCACTATTACACCATTAATCAGGTTTATCCACTTCAGATCCCAGATAGAGGC